>CAKNEU010000142.1:4211-71359 GCA_930272665.1 Mariannaea elegans | reverse complement strand
TAAGTAATAAGAGTGAGAGAGTAGGGGGAGGTGGCCCACTCACTTGTATGGCCCACTCACTTGTAAACCACGTTATTGATTAGTCGTCTTAATCTTGTGTGCACAATATCTTTTGGTGTACCAATAGTAAAGTTTCCATTGCGCCGGAGGATAGAAAACGTTTATTTGACTCTAGCTGGCTACCATCTTCTCTCACAGCATGATGGGTCTGGGAGAGATAGTATATATTGGGTAAGTTTTTTTGTCTTGGCCTAGCTTGCTGAATGTTGACGATCATATCATCTTAATAGGTGTTTTTTAGCGAAGCGAGCAGGATATTATGAAATAAATAATGGAGGGAGAAAGCCCTAGTCAATCCCTGATCAGATCGTCAGCGGCGACAATTTGACGACAGTAAGTCAGCGGGTTTCATTGTTTCCAGGCCTTGGCTCCTTGCCCTCTTTCTGCTCTCCTATGGCAGTGTTCCTTGAAGGAGGTGGTCCCTAGAAGGAGGGTGGAGGGGTCCCTAATACTGTATTAGTTAATTTTATTAGTGGGCTTATTCGCAAGGTTTCAGTGAAAGCCCACGATCGACAATCTTCATTGGGCTGGCCAGTTAGCCATCCAAATCGTACAGTTCTCTGTCGCGGTTCGGATGCTCCCGGGTTACCAGGCCTGCGATCAAGCATTAGGTGTACCGGCAGATCTTTGAGTTCTAGTATCGGTGCCCTGCAAAAGGCGCCAGAGATGGACGCCCGGGCCATTGTTTTGTTCCAGATCGCATACCTCTCGGTTGATACGTGGTAGTATTCAGCGCAACTATTTCATGATTGGGATACCTGGCCATCTCGGAGGGAGATTCTCCTAATTGATAATTTTACGTCACTTACTGCAGTTCAGTCATAGGTGCCTGTGTCAATTGCTTCCTCGCAGATGGTGATAATAGTGCTACCAACACTAAATTACAGCACGTAAATAAAGTAGTAATTCATTCCATGGCCCTTGGCCCCGACGACCGGGTCACATTAAAGACGTTGTTGTCCATTTAAAGAGTATTCCCTTTGGAGTTTCTCAGCTGCAACCATTCCGACCTGGTATGCCGTGGATTGGACGTGGCAACTATACGACAAGTTAGCGAATTGACTCACACATACAGAAGCGAATACCACTGACCTAGCCATGATGGGCATGATGCTCATATCTGCAACCCTCAGACCGCTCACCCCAAAGACTCGAAATTCGGGATCAACCACAGCGCCGTCCTTCTTCTCGTCGCGTCCCATCTTGCATGTCCCACTCATATGCCACGTACTGGAGCAACTCTTACGCCAGAAATCGAGAATATCCTCGTCGCTATCGCTAGCAGGAGTGTCGAAATGCGCCTTGGTTGGGTGGGCATCTTTAGTGAAGATTGGCCCGCTGGTTACCTTCATGACTTCCTTAGTCGACTCGATGATCACGCGACGGTCGTACGGATGGTTTACAAATGACGGGTTGAACTCGAGTGGCAGGGCAGGATCGGCGGACGCAAGACGAACCTCTCCGAGGCCTTGGCTGTTGTGTACGAACACGAGGATAGACACGATGGGAGGAGTCGTGTCGGGAGCCATGTAGTACTCGGGTGTGATGCCAAGGGCAGCTATCTCGTACGTGGGAATCGTTGGTTGGTTCAAGCGATCTCTCTCCTCCTTTGGAAGGTCGGCAAACTCCTTGCTGCGTAAAACACCGTCGCTCTTGAAGAAGCCCATGGTCATGTTCGTGCCATTTGTGACGTAATCGCCCGTTCGGAAAAGCTGCCACTCGCGCATTGCTGAAGCTTGGCGGGCCTTATCACGGAAGAAGGGAGCAATGGTATCACCCTTCTCGGTTCTTCCGTACTTGAGAGCAATATGATAGTGATCCTTGAAATTTCGTCCAACGCTGGAGTTGTCGTGGAGCTGCTTGATACCAAACTTGTCTAGTTGGTCCTTGGATCCAATGCCCGAGTGCATGAGAATCTTGGGCGTATCAAGAGCTCCGGCTGAGAGAATAACCTCATTGCGGGTTTTAAAAACCGTGCCATCAATGAGCTCGACCCCTATGGCGGTCTTGCCCTCAAACACGACTCGGCGTACTGGCGATGCCGTCTTGACATGGAGGTTGTCAGGCGAATAAGCTAATAGGTCTGCGGAGGTAGCTCTAGTTCCACGATGAACTGTCTTTGGCACGACTGAGATGCCAAGGAACTCTCCGCTGCCCATATCGGGGTTGATGTGGTAGCCATTGGCCTCCCAAGCGTCCATAGTCATGGTAGTATACTTATCCCACTTAGGCTCGAAGCCAATGTGGAGTGGCCCCTCATAACCATGGACGTCGCACTTGGGATCAAGATATTTCTTCATTCCTTCAGGCACTTCTGGAACCTTGTCGTGATACGTCTCAAGCCCCTTCCATCTCCGCAGGGCATTATCCCAGTCCCAAGCCGAGTCGCCCATGAGCCTGGCCATTGTCGTCCAATCATCTCGTGGACCAATGGTCCACGCCGTGAAGTTGACGCTAGATGAACCACCAAGCCCTTTGCCTCGAGTGAGTCCTATTTTTCGTCCTGTCAGGTGCTCTTGTGGGGTGCTCTCATACGGGAAAGTCTGAGCAGGATTCAGGAATTGGACAAATTGGTTCCCAATGACTCGCAAGTTGGGGTCACTGTTGTCCCCTCCAGCCTCAAGAAGCAACACAGAAGGCCGAGCCTCACTATACGCCAGACCCCGCGCGATGGCACAACCAGCAGGGCCGGCACCAACGACGATGAAATCGTATTGTGTATCTTGCTTGTCCATGGCGAACGGATGAAAGAGAAGAAGAGTATACAGTAGATGAGTTGGAGGACCGAGGAAATAATCGTTAGCGCTGTCCGTCTAGTCCCCGTCTTTATACTTGTGGCTTGCTCGGTGGGCGTACTAGAACGTATAATTAATTGGCATGTACGAAATACACCAAGCGGTACACCACGAGTCATGGGGCTGCATTTCTGCGTGCGCCCGTCAGATGCAGTAGTCTCAGCTTACCTACAGTAGGCCATGAACCTGGGACCAATATTCACGTTCAATATGGCTAATAATGTCACCTGCTGAAACAGGGTGTGTCTAATTGATTTTCCCACTGGTTGAGCAAGCTAACGTGTGTTGGTTGAACTTGACTGGTCCTTGAAGAGTAGTGGATGAGAGGCCAAGCCTAGATCTGTACTCACTTCTGGCTTAATCCACCCTCCCTAGTGGCCCTGATGGATCCCCGAAGCGCTAAACATAGCCGCAATAAACACCCGTTGCCCGAGAAAGTCAGAGCTTCCTAGCTACACCATAGTTACGCTAGAATGCTGAGCGGCGACTACTTACATAGCGTATTTTAGTCCTGCACGAGAAATCCGTCAGGGTCCTGTGTGTGAAAGATTATCACACTTTTAGCTGCAGCGGAGCTCAATATTGTCGGATTCCAGCTACCTACGCAGTGCGTAAGGCGAGTTAGGGCGAGTCTTGGATCTGGCTGTCCGTGAGACCCTAAACCATGCAGAAGTCCCCAAATGCGAAAGGGCCTGGCTTGTTTTTTGACCAAAACGGTGAGATCGATGAAGCAATGTAACATCGGTTGTCAGCCGAATGGATTTGAAGAAAGCTGAATATTAGGGTTGACAATGACAGAAGTCAATTGTAAATTCCAAATACGGTGTCGGCTTGGCAATTGCCTCGTCAGATTCTGCGGTCAGCTTACGGTTTACTCAACCATTAAGCTTATTCTGGACAATTACATCGGTCAGCTCACTGCCGACTCCCGAATGTAGTCAGATTGAAGTGCATTGGTCCCAACTGACCACAAGTGTCACTTTATACCATAGCTTGAGCATGCTAATTAGCTTATATTTCTACTTTTATGAAAGATTCCATTTATCTTGGCTATATGCATGATTGACAAAAGTTCATTTGTGTGCGGTTACCACTCTGACCTGCCTACCAGTGGAAAATGTCTTGGCAAAGTACTTGATCAGGCCTGATTTCCATATCAGATTGAGAACAACCTCGAGAATCCCAAAGGCAATACTCATCGCTCGGTTATCCTCGACACTTACCAAGGTAGAATAATGAGATATTATGTTTCCAATTAATACTAGATGATAGAGATTCCTTTTGAAAGGAAGTCGTAGAGCATCTATCGATATGATGCTAAACATGTGGATCAAAGTCTCGTAGTCTGACATAGGGATGTTGTAGCGCCAAGAATTCTTAGTTATCACTTAAATATCCCCATACGTAAGCTTATGCATGACAATACGTCAACTCCTCATATGGTATTAGCATATTATCTTGGCTGTAAGAAGTTGCATAGGAAAGTTAAAAATATTCCAAATATGTCGACATCCCACAAGGCTCAAGATTCCAAATTAAGTCAATAAAAAAGTCCAGAACAAACAACCTCGAAATAATTCCAAGTCATACACGCCATAGATAAGAGAATGCTCTGCGACCAGCCATCCCAGCTGATGCGTTGGTAATCTCAGCATTGTCATATCGCCATTCTGTGCCTTACTGTCTGACCGGAAAATCTTCCAGCACCCTGAAGACTAGAAACCTAAGGCACTAGCTAGAAACGTGAAGCTAACGCAAATCTGCGTTCTCATTAAATTCTTACTATCGGATTGATATGAATATCTAGACACATTGAAGATGATTTCGTATACCATTACCGACGTCCGCCTACAACTTGGTTACGGTTTAATCGCAATATCATCTCCAAAATTTAGGTGAGCAGAAAGCCAACTATTAGATCATGAAGAAACGGTAAAGTGCATCGGTTTTCTGGGTCAATTATTCATGTAAACCCTGTGTATAATAAGAGGCAAAAGGAAGTCGGACGGTAAATGCTGAGGAGCCAATGGAGAGAGCTAGTGTGACAACAACCCAGGATGGAACTTTGTAGAATAGTCTCAAACAACCTACTGGCCATGATCACTGAGTCGCCACTAAAGGAATCAATAGCCCTTTCTTTGGAAGTGCACTTTTAAGTAGCACCTTAGTCTTGACTTCATTCTCAGATACGATGGTTGTTCATGCATGCTCTCCTTGCTAAAAACGTGCAAAAAGATTACTATTCCTCGGCCGCCTCTAAAGGTTTTCTTCCCGTAATGAAAGCCCTTTAAGAAGTTTAGTAAACTGGTAAGTAGATGCACTGTTGAAACTTACGTGAATGTATACAAGTGGATCTTGTTTGTCTTGAGCTCTTCTCTGACCCTCGCTAGAAGCACCTGCACTTCCTCGTTCGTCCAACCACCAAATCTTGTGAAGAGAGCCAGTGAATAAGCCTCAATTGCCCGTTCTAGAAACTGAACCCTGAAATATCGACCAATTTCTTTCAATTTGGGATTCTTAGGCCAGGTCCCCAGGGGAACATGCTTCAGGTCATAGTCGACGTCCTTAAAACCTTCAGCTTGGAGCATGTCGGGCAATTTGGGAGCAATATCGAATCCGAGCGGCCCACTCAATCTTCGGAACTCGGAAAGCCACTTCCACGTATTTGAATCCTTTGTCAGAGAATCATCATCGCAAAAGAAGTTGGCGCGACCCTCTGAAATCTCGATGTAGCCGCCAGGTTTGCAATGAGTATAGCACTCATGGATTAGTGCAGGCCAATCCTGAATGGCGCCGGCTAGAGTCCGAGCGTGAATCAAGTCAAATTTATTCTCAGGAAAGGTCCATTCTAATGTGGCATCGTCGACCTAGAAAACGACGTTTAGTGGCACCCTGTTGTTGTTCTTGTTAGCCCTCACACTCGATTATACACGAGTGAGAATGGACATACCACTCAGGTTGGATGGGACTCAAGTCAGTCCCAGTGACCGCAGCTGAGGGGTAAGCGTCACCAGTGTCCATGGCCTTAGATTACTAAGTTAGTTAAACGCGTACCATATCCCTCTAGAACTCACCCAAATGCCAGTGCCTGTTCCAATGTCTAAGACCGCTTGCGGGTTATCTAGCTTTGTCTTGCAAAATTCTCCATCTAAAGTGAGTGAGAAAACGTGATGGATGATGTCTAGGCGTTCTTGCTCCGTCTCATCATTGGGAAGCAGATACTGCCCAGGCCGGTACGAATGGTATCGGCGCCCATTTTCGTAGACATAATTTCTCACTAAAGATTTGGTGCTTATCGTTTCAGATACATCACTCGCATAACTAGACTCACCATCACTATCAAATCCAGTCTACGCAAAAAATTAGATCCTATCTAGGTAGAATTTCGGTCTGTGAGGCTGTAGAGGGTGGCTCACCTCCGCCTCGATAGCCGCCTGTCTCTGCAGGCCTTCACCTCCCTCATCCTCGGGACACATGATGGCGATTTATGGTGCCCAAGATGCAATCTGTCGAGATATTGTCAGATCTGCAATCCATCTGACGCGCATGAACGAGGTGAATCGTACAACGCGTGATCAGCTGCGTGTGTGTGCTTGGGAACTAAGACAGTAATAGGGAAGCTGAAATTGATTAAGCGAGTGGTATGCTCTCGATAAAAGGCTCGATCTAAGTTGGCGTTAAGTGTGATGAACTAAGTAGAAAATTTGCCGATATAATTAGACGTTTGAGCGGGATTTCTTTATCTCCCCTACATGAGCGTGGAACGACAGTGGTGAGTTGCAAGAGCTCTTGGACCAATAACCTTGAAGGGTTTCAGCAAGGATATTCCTTTCGGAATAGCTGGCTGTCAGCCACGTGTCTTTGGCAAACCTGTTCGACCTGCACGGAATAATAAAAGCCGAGGCGTAATTGATTAAGTTAGTCCCTAAGTTATCTACGGGGGGCGGGGCTGATTTCAATGAATGGCCGACTCGGTACGCGTTGAGTATTCTTTAATATAATTATGCCACCAAAATGCTTATCACACCATGCATGTCTACATACAGATCTTGGCTCAGGCTTCAGTCTATTACTTAGCATAGACTTGTTGGCATCTGATTCACTCAGTCTACTTTTTCAGCTCCAACTAAGTTCATCGACAGACATAAATCATGGAAGCGGCAAATTGGAATAGAAAGATGAGGGTTAGAATAAACGACAAAAACCGAGGGTTAAGATGTATTAACAGGCATTCTAAATGGCATATATGCTCTCTCTACCCATTATTTGATATCGCCTTTATCCTCGATGATATCAACACTCCCAGCCTCCTCTGCGCCATCAAGAACCCCTCTCTTGTCCGTCTTGTGAGCCATGTATGACAGTCCAGCGCTCCAGAAAATCAATGCAATAGAGCAAGCAATCATCGCCCACATACCTCGCTAGAATTGAGAATTAGCCTACTGTTAGAATTCCACTTAGGGACTTCCCACTTACCGTGAACCAGGGTGCCATGGATGCGCCGTAGAAAATGATGCTCCACCAAGCGTTAACAGAATTGCTACCCAAATTCATTCCTGCGAGCACTACACCGCGGAAGATGCCCTCCTCGTAGCGCATCACGTCATTGCACCATGCAAAGAACGTCGCCTGACACGCGTACACTGAACCAGCCCAGTAATAAGCAACAAATGTGACGGTTGTAGATGTCGGACTTAAGGGGTGGTGGGACGCCACGATAATCATGATTGACGTGGCGATACCAGTGAGGCCGATCCAGTAACCCACTAGGTAGCGTTTCCCGCCGAGGAAGTCGGTCAACGTGGCCCAGAATAGGGTGGAGGCTATTCCAACAGCAGGGACTCCGGTCGGATAATTATTTAGTTGGGAGACCGTGTATTTGTTGACTGGGTGGTTCTGCATAAAGAGTGCGAGAAGTGAGTTGGAGCTGAAAGACTCGGTTTCGCCGGCGATGATCCAGAGCACGACAAAACCCCACCAGTACCAGGAGGTCAGAACTTTCTTAAGAAAGCGGAGTGTGATGGGGGAATGCTCCTCGACCACAGGCACACGGGATATGGCTAATTTGCGCTCCGCCTCTGTGAGGTAGATGGCGCTTGTAGTGTGTGGAGTGTCGGGGAAGAAGAAGAATCCGTACAGGGCCACTGGGATGGTCAGAAGCCCGTCGATGATGAAAAGCCAGCGCCATCCACTGAGACCATGGCGGCCATTCAAGCTATGGTTGATGCCTGTCTGGATGAAGCCACCGATCATAGTTCCGGCAAGGCCCGAGGCAGTGAAAATTCCACTTCGCTTTCCTAGTTCGCGTTCCGTGTACCACGCTCCAAGGATATAATGGGTTCCGACAAAGGTTGACGCCTCGCATATCCCTTGAAAGAAGCGAATGGCCATAATCGACTGCGGCTTATGCACCGAGGCAGTGACCATGGTCAAACCTCCCCACAGGACCATCATCAACGGAAACCAGATCCGAGGTTTAACATAGTGGAGGGAAAGATTGGAGGGGATCTGACCCAAGACATAACTGATTATGAAGTTAGTATGTAGAGCTTAGACTATGATGTCGCGAGCTTGCTGACTGACCCAACGGTGAAGCAGGTGTTGATTTGGTTGAATTGATCCCCTACGAACCCGAGGTCAACTTTCATGCCCGAGACGTAAGCATTGGCAAGATTGGAGCGATCGAGCTAAGAACGTCGTGTGAGCGATGACAACAAAGGGCCACACCGGCTTGTCGGGTTGTACCTACATAGTTGATGAAGTAACTCAGACAGCAAAATGTCAAGATGAAAAAGTCAATCTTTTGCACAAGACGGCGCTCTCCAGGTCGATAGTCGACATGAAGGTATTGGCGAATCTTGGAGGCCGCCATTGAAATCTTCTATAAGCAGCTCTGCTGAGACAATGTAACAATGCTAACACAGTAAAATGAAGCGCGGAGAGAAGTTTCTATGGAGCGCAGATGGGGGGGGAATGCCGTTGATATTTGTACAAGGGCGCGCGCCGTGTCGATCTTATCACACCGAGCGGGAGGTGAATGTTGGAAGAACGTGTGCCATGTCACCTCAGATAGTGAGTACAATTTTTTTCTGGTCCAGATGAATGCTAGAATTAATAGGCTAGGGCTTGAATAGGGTACACGGCGATTAGCCTCGGTGTACCCCCTAAATTGGCGTGACATTCCTAGATCTCCCCCAGTACGTACCAGCAGTTCGGTCTAGCGCCAGGGGGCATTTCCGTGATCCTAGGCCGATAATAGAAATTTCACCAGTAGCCAATTACTTTGGATGCCTATTTCAGCCTGGTCGATAGTCGTGTGAATAATAAAGCTGATCAGGCGACCCTCCCTTGCGGTATCTGCGGGGAAGCGACCAGACTTATCTGTGGGGTTTTCGTAGACGGCATGATGTTATCCGTATCTTTACCCCGGACCCATCGAGTATAATACCCCTACCAACCTCCTCACGGCTGTTCTCCTTGTTCCCTTTCCTCATCCAGTAACCGATCTACGGGCCCATCGGACCACCCAACTGCTCTTGAGTCGACCATGAACAACGTAAAGCAACGTGGAAAGCCCCGCGGAATGCGACGTGACCGGGACTGCAGTCACTGCAAAACGAGGGCGATCAAATGCGATCTTAATCGACCACGATGCTTGCCATGCGTGGAAGCGGGATTGGCCTGCGGGGGTTACCCACAAAGGGTTGTTTGGACTGGGGAACGGTCTGCATCATTGAAGCCAAAGCAGAGAAAGATGTCTCAAGATGCCCTCAAAACGAAAATATCACGACTGGACGAGTCCCCGTCAGAGTTACCACACACCCAAGACGACGAGGCCTATTCTGAGAGAAAGAATCACTACATGGATCCTTCTGACACCGATAAACACAGTTTTGTCTTGCGTCTAGCTTCATTTTGTCAGCATATCAAGACTGCCGAGGAACGTGGCCAAGATACTAGTGCTTCCCCCACCGGTGAGGTCGTCCGGCTCGTTTCAAGTCTATCAGACCTTATGGAGGCGCGTATCAACGGTTACCCCAAGCCAGGTCTTTCTCCTGGGGAACCTTCCGAGTCTATGGATGTTGCCCGTCATCGCCATGCAGCTCTGATGGAGCTCAGTGGGGCCCTGGAAACTGCAAATCCGTGCGCCATCCTAGGGATTGCAGCCTTCGCCGTACTCGAAGTATTCGATGGCGCTTTTGGCGAATGGCAACGCCATCTTTACGGCGCGAAATCATTATTAGATTGCCATTGTCAAAACCCTTTGGAGCTAGAACAACTGGCTAAAAGTGTCCCTGGTTTGACCGAGATCGTTGCCCGCCTGATCTGGTTTGACACAATGGGAACCATCGCAAGAGGAACTACGGGACTGATATTCGAAGATTGGCATAGGCAAATCCTCAATGATAACTTCTTCAGCATTGTTGGATGTCCGGCCGACGCATTCGAAGCCTTCGTTGACATAGCAAAGAGCGATGTTTGCTCGGACCCTCTGGGTGCTTGCTTTCAAGCCATGGGCCAACTTCTCGAGCTAGGCCCAGATTCCTCCGACTGGGAAAGATGCGCCAATATGAGTCGCTGCGCAGTGGTACTCGCAGTCCTCGGAAAATTAAACGACAAACCTCAGACTATACATCGGGACTCGACAATTCTCTCGGCAGTGGACAGGATATGCCGGCTAATCTCGGCTATCTCCCCATCCTCACCCTTTTTTATTCACATGGCAACCCCCGTATACCTCGCCGGTATCAACGCGACAACGAGGAACCATTGTGAAGCTGTTCGTAGATATTGGCTCGGCTGCAATTCTGCGGGCGTACCGCGATATCCAGATGGCCTGCTAAGGTGTGAGGAACGATGGAGACAAAACGGTTTGGAATGAATTGTCAAGGATGATGACAAATGAATTATTCGTGCCTAATGGCATGTAATGTGCAACTCTAGGCGAAGCTAAACTGTTGGGACATCGGACCGGTCAATGCATACTGACCCCGTGGCCCAACTTCGCCGATGGATAAGTTGGCCTATTTTCTGCAGTGCGATACCAGTTTTCAGGGATCATAACCCACATCACTCTTTTTATTGCCTTCAATCTGTATCACCCACGATAACGAAGCTCAGCATGAAAGCTCTTGGTTGGTGGGCCATGCGAGAGTCAGATACACAGCGCCAGACCTTACTTGATTAGGAAGGCAATCTAATCCTACTAAGCCTCCCCGCTCTGCCTATGTCGGAGGCCATTACGCGTGACGCCCGTCTCGGAAGATGTCCACAAAATGTCTCGGCAGCACCTAGGGTCAAAGGTAGGATAAGCAAAGACAGTGGTATAAATGAGGAACCCTGGCAGCTGATAAAGACCAGGGCCGTTCGTGTGTCTATTGAGTTAAGTCCTGATACCAACCAACCTACCTTCGGCATGACCATCTCCAAGAACAACACTACCCCTTCCTCGTGGAGGGAGCTTGGCGCTAAGAAACGAGAGACTCTCAAGTCATCTATCCCGAAAGAATGGTGCATCCCAACTGAACTCCTCCCTCCGGAGTCCCAGGATGACGTGACTACTTGGCCAGAAACTTCTGGTTGGTTTACTCCTGAAGAACTCGCCATCACGGGCTCAACTGCCTCGGATTTGGTTGGTAAGCTTGCATCCGGACAGCTTAAGTCAGAAGATGTGACCAAAGCTTTTTGTAAGCGAGCTGCAGCAGCTCACCAACTGGTAAGTGTCCGTAATACCTTGATTGCAATGAACAACGTAATGAACTAGATTGTGAGACCAATTGTTTATCTGAGACCTGTTTCGATCGTGCTCTTGCAACCGCGCGAGCTCGAGATGACCATTTGGAGCGAACGAAAACGCCAGTCGGTCCGCTCCATGGTTTGCCCATCTCCCTCAAAGATAACTTCAATCTTCAGGGGCTTGATGCTACAGTGGGTTTTGCTTCGCACATAAACTATCCCGCCAAGTCCGACTCAGAACTCGCGGCACTGCTGGAAGAGGCGGGAGCTGTGTTGTACGTCAAGACCAATGTTCCCACTGCCATGATGATTGCAGAGACAGTCAACAACGTGTTTGGGAGGACATTGAATCCTAGAAACCGAAAAACCACTAGCGGTGGCAGTTCAGGAGGGGAATCTGCTCTCATCGTCATGGGCGGCAGCCCTCTAGGTGTCGGTTCTGATATAGGTATATTCATCCCCATTTTAACATGAACGATGTCGGTGCTAACATGACTCAAGGTGGCTCTTTGCGGATCCCCGCTGCGTGCACAGGGATATTCACGCTGAGACCCTCTGCTGGTCGGTTCCCAGTACGCAACACTCGTTCCGGTATGCCAGGCCAAGAGGCCGTCCAGTCAGTCAACGGACCCATGGCGAGGACGCTCCATGATGTAGAGCTGTACAGTAAAAGCGTTGTCAACGGGCAGCCATGGATTCGCGATCCAAAATGCCTACCAATCCCATGGAGACCTGTCGATCTTCCCCCCAAGCTGAAGATTGCTGTGATGTGGCATGATGGGATGGTTAGACCAACCCCCCCAGTAGAAAGAGCTCTACGAGAGACAGTTCAGAAACTCAAGGCTGCGGGTCACGAACTCATTGACTGGGACCCTATAGACCAAAAGCAGGGATTGAGTCTCTTGTCGCGTATGTTTGTTGCGGACGGAGGCATAGCAATTGGAAAGGAATTGGAACGGACTGGTGAACCTTGGAGGCCAGAGATGGAGGATTATGCGATGGCAAGAGAGCTAGGAACCTACGAGATGTGGAACATGCAGTCGGAGAGGTCTGAGTTCCAGAACCGCTATCTTGACCGCTGGAACAAAGCCGGCATTGACGCCATTCTGCTGCCCACGATTCCATTCAACACCGTCAAGAATGGTGAATTCAAGCATGGTAAATATCAAGGCTTCTAGCTATTGGGGAGATTGGGTGCTAACAACCTTTAAGTCGGGTACACTGGCGTATACAACATTCTTGATTATTCAAGTGTGTCCTTTCCTACGGGTCTGGTTGTGGACAAGCACATCGACAAGCTTGATCCGAATTATGAGCCCTTAGGGCCAGTCTGCAGATCTATTAACAACGAGTGTAAGTTCTCTCATCCTCGCCTGGATGTGAAGCGTGCTAAACGACTGCTAGTTGACGCCGAAACTATGCATGGTTTGCCCATTAGCCTACAAGTAGTTGCCCGCAGGTTAGAAGAGGAGAAGGTTCTTGCGCTCGGTCAGCGGATTTTGGAAGCCATCGCATGAATGGGAGATGAAGTGAGCTCAAGAGTCAAGATTGTCGGGAACCAATAGAAAGACCATCATTACAGCGCTCTTAACTCTGGAGCCGGGACTGCTAAACGGACTAGATTGTGACATTCGTACAGACAAAAAATTGGATCAATCAGCGCGAGCCGACAGTTGTTGCATGATAATAAAGCTGCTCCAGTCTGTGATTGATCAAATGTTGGCAGATGGCATGTGCGACCGTAGCTATCATTTGTCGCAGCACGGCAGCTTAGTAATGCGCTGCACGAGGGATTGAGGGTAATTTGTTATTCCTAAGACTGCGCGCGCCTGGACCGCTGCGAGAGAGATATCTTTGGGCATCTTCATACGAGCGCACTTTGCGTCGAAATCAGAGCTTCATCAGTTGCCAGCTGATGGAATGCGAATGCATCATGGAAGCCGCCGCCGTCGTCTCGCTCCCCGCATCGACCGAGCCGCCCACCGACGTTGAGGCCACGGAATCAGCGCCTCCGCGCGTCATCAGAGAAGTCGGCGTCGCAATTCAATCGTCTCCGGCGTACATGGAGGAGCTCAGAGATCTTGTACTGCTTCCAGGGGATCTAAAAGCGCGTGGATATCCTCTAGAGCAATTATCGAAGGCCGAGCTAGAGAAGAAAATGCGATGCAAACGATGCATGCGTGGTGGGGCTATCACCTCAGCGTTTTTCTCGCCCTCCAAGCTGACAGTTCAAGCCTTGACTAAACCCCAAAGACGAAGGGAACCAAAGAAACCTGAAGACGGCACCAAGTCGAATGCGGACGATAAAAGGGCTGGCGAGATTGTAACGGCAACTGAGGCTTTGACTCTTGAAGAATCCAAGGGGCCCGAGCAAGATACGGCTGAGCAAGTGCCCATGAAATGCAAGTTCCATGATGGGAGAGTATTCCGCGGGGTATGCATTTTAATTCTTTCTTCCCCTGTGAGCGCCAAACGAAGCTGATGTGGGCTAGAAATGGTCCTGCTGCAACGAACACGTTCATTCTCCTCCTTGTAAGGAAGAACAAGAACACTTGCCGCGCCATTATGCCAGAGGCGAGTTGGCTAGTTACTGGAAGCTGTATAAGACACCACCATCCAAGCCCGACCAACCAGCCCGAAGAGCCGTTGTCCTTGATTGCGAGATGGGTGTTGCCGAGTCTGGAGAGTCTGAGCTAATCCGCCTTTCCATGGTCGACTACTTCACCTGCGACCTCCTCATCGACAGCCTTATATGGCCCGACGTAAAGATGAGCCATTACAATACGAGATTCTCGGGCGTGACTAGAGCCATGATGGAGCGCGCGCGAAGATCAAACGAATGCATATTTGGCAATAAGAAAACAAGGCTCGAGATCTGGAAACACGTTGGTCCCAGGACCATCATCGTCGGGCACTCAGCCCAGGGAGATCTCAAATCACTACGATTGATTCATCAAAAGGTGGTGGACACGTTGGAGGTCGAGAAACACATGTCTGGCAGAGTCACCGGTCTTTCTCTGAAGAGTTTGGCGAAGGAAAAGCTGGACAGAGAGATTCAGGTTAGTGGGAAAGGGCACGATAGCCTGGAGGATGCTATTGCGACGAGAGACCTCCTGCATTGGCATGTTTCTCTTGCTATCGAGCAGAAGCAGACTGCTGACACATGAGGGGAAATAACCGTCTTTGCGCGGCGAGCATCCCTAGGTCTAAGTATAACTAGCCAGGGTTTCAAATCTTACCGTTTTCCAGCTTTATCAGTGGGTTTGAGAAAATTTCCATCATCTTCCGCACTTTGCCCTAGCCTTGAACAACCCTCTGCTTTTGGCGTGCCACTAATTAATTACCTTGTCAAGTGGTGATCCTTCCGCGGCCAAAGTACAAATTGCACACGGCCATCGGAGAGCACAGCAATTAGATCCTCATCCTTCAAGATGTCCGAATGAAAGTCGATTCGGACTTGATATGTCGCAAATCTTTCTTCCTTGAACATCATGGTCCACAGTTGACATTGAGAATTCCTGTAGAGTTTGATGCAGCGATCTCGAAACGTCGGGCTCTCTGTATCCAAAGGTGGCTTGCCACAGATGATGGTTCGCCACCCTATCTTGGGGTCATTAGCAAGGTAGCCGTCACGAGAGTTTGAAGAGAACATCTTCAAAACAGTATAAGATATGCTAAATGTATTAAAGCTGATTTTTATTGAGTGCTTTTATATATCACACCGCCCAGGCAGGACTCTGTGTCACGTTGTCACAGCGTCAGGCAACCCCGCACCGCCGATCACACCCATTTTCACGAGCATTGCCTCAACCCTGACCAGAATATTATTATTCCGTGATACGGTACTCCTCCTTTTTGACCTTTCTATTTTTCCAGAACGTAATCTCGACTAGATTACAACTATTGTGATCAACGGCTCGAGATGGCAAACACTCATATCAATATTGAAATCACAGCCCAGTGTTTGTGCAAAGCTCACAAATTCACGGCTCAGATGGCACCTAGTGATCTCCCTCTAAAAGCGTCTTGCTGCCACTGCGACTCATGTCGCCATTCAACGGGTTCTTTATACACTTGTGACGCAGCTTGGCCCGGTTCATTCAAAGAAATTCGACAATCAGACTTGCGAAAATATCAGTTTAGCTCCGACGTCGCGATATTTTTCTGTGGGACATGCTCATCCCCCATGTTCTTCCATGAAACACGCCCGGATAAGGATGAGACTTTTGGAGTCTTCACAGGAGTCTTGACTAATTCCTCAGTGCCGAACTTGGTGAAGATTGTCGACCATATATTTGTTGGCGACACTCTGGATGGTGGCGCCTCCGCATGGCTGCATCATACGGACGAGAACGGGAGCACTACACGGCGTTGGAAAGCAGGGAGGCATGTGAGTGAAGAACTTGATCACGATTGGCCACCAGTCGAAAAGCTCCCCAATGCCGACGACAAGACGGGATCGGAGGAGGTTTCACTCCGGTGTCACTGTAGGGGTGTGAGTTTCGTGCTCTGTCGTGGCGACGCTGACTTCGCTGCCATGGAGTCACACGAGCTTCCTTGGTTTGTTGAGCCTACAACTTACAAGTACTTGGCCAGCTTCGATGCATGCAACTCCTGTCGTTCAACATTTGGAAGCGACATCGTTAACTGGACCTTTGCGTTGCTGAAACACCTTGATTTCCCTGCTGACTGCATACATCAACCCTCGACGAGGCCATTTCCCCAGACAACAGAAGATTTGAGAAACGCTGTTACAGGCCCGGACCGTGATCCTCGCTTTGGCACGCTAGCCATTTATCAGAGCTCACCAGACGTGCAACGCTACTTCTGCTCACGGTGCTCAGCTTCCGTCTTCTACGCGGTTGAGGACCGACCAGACTTGGTTGATGTGGCTATTGGACTCCTCGAATCGCCTCGTGGGGCAAGAGCAGAAGAATTTTTAGCCTGGAATTTTGGGGCGAATGTTGGCTCGAAGAATGACGCTGTTGGAGGCTGGAGGGAAGATTTCGTTGATGCTGTTCAAAAGCAGGCGGAAGATTGGAGAATCGCGAGGGGATATCCTAAGAGCTGGAAGAGAATTGCGAAAGAGGAAGCTGAAACGAGAAATTCTTGAGCTTACAGATATTCCGCACCTGCAATTCAAGTGACAAAGGAGCACTTAAAGCGAGATCTGAAAAGTCATTCAATGTTGGAGATATACTGATGAGTTTTCATTCAGAATGTTTACCTCACCCCTCGTGGTTTCCAAGGGTTGGGGTAGCAATTCACAGAGGAACCGTCACAAGTATATTCTTTTGAGTTATCCAATAAAACTAAACAAGCGCACTATTATATTCTATTATGAAGGATGAATATCATTTTCTGCCCATCACCATCATCCAGCTCATCATAGCGCATATTGAAGTACATAGTACGACGGACAGAAACCGAACCTCGGCGTCGAGATTGTATGATATCGCAACCCATTTGGCTAGCGACCCTCCCACAATACCCATCCACACTATGAAAAATCCCACTTCCCACCACGCCTTACGAATACTGGAAGCGCGGGACTGTTCTGTTGCCGCTCTCATGGTAGTTCCCCAACCGTCAGCTGTGAGTGTCATCATGCTCCAGACGTGAATCGCCGGGAGCGGGATGTAATAGAAGAAAATTCCTGGGAGAACCCAACCCAGGCCACTTCGACTTAATCTTTGAGGGTTCCGAAGAATATTGTAAAAGGTCCCAAGCACCATGCGCATCCCAATATCGAAGAGGCACACGTTGAAAAGAGATCGAGACGTGAAAAAATAGTAGAAGATGGAGATGGCAGCCAAAACAGGGCCTGATTCACGCTTGGCCATTCCGTAGAAGAGGAGCGGATGGCTCATGAGATAAACTTTTGGTTGAAGGAGAGACTCGATATGGGTGGCCCGCGCCCATCTAACTTGTTGCATAATCCATCTTGGCAGCGTTGTAGGCGTTTCAGTTGCAGTCAAAACGTCCGAAGCGAACACAACACCCCAACCGCGAGCAAGAAGGTTGGTGGTCAAGTGTCGATCTTCGTTTATGATCTAAAGTAGGCCAAATTAGTTTCTACGGGAATTATTCAGATCTCGAACCGTTACGAACCATTCGCTTCCCCATAACCGTTTGTAAATACCACGGCACGAGGATGCCAGGCAAAGCTGCCAGTCTGAACAGAGTGCTTGGCCCACTCTGGCAGTCGCTTGTCGCAGTAGCGGCTGGGGTGGACCGGGTCAGATACAATTCACCCCAGTAAACGGTTGCGGAAAGCTTTGTGATCGTGGTCTCAGTCTCATTATGCACAATGAGGCCAGAGCTCGCTCCTCCGATGTTGGAATCGGCGGCGACGGAGTTAACTGTACGCTCAATCGAGTCCAGGAAAACCAATGTATCCGAGTCCGACGACCATAGGAATTCAACCCCAAGCATGTCAGCAATAACGACAGAAAAAACATACGTCGTGAACATGATTCCTTTCTTATGCATATGCTTCTGCTGGATGCATAACCGTCGTACTCCGTTCGGTCCACCAAATTCAATTTTTTCTTGCTCAAGGGCGATGCGCGCAAGTTGAATGCAGTGACGCAGAGCGAGGTCATGGCATTCCTTCTCGTTCACGTTTTCATCGTACTGGTTTCGCAAGGATATCACCTTGGATAAATAGTGTTCTGCTACTATCCCCAACGGCTCTGGAATATGAATAGTCCTTGATTGATGAGGATACACCTAAGACGTTTAGTTAGGTTTATGAGTGAGTATAAATACGCCCAAGAGGTGCGGCCTACCTCATTAAAAACGCAGACCATGTCCTGGTCCTCATATTCATCTCCATCAATTCCGACTAACATGAAAGCACAATTTTTGGCTGACTTGTAACTTTCCAGCGCCCTTTTGAAGAGATCTGGGTCTTCTCTCCATCCCACGATAGCAGCAACGCAGTCCAGTCTGGGCATTGCAGGCTGTTTTTCCAAATCCACTTTCTCTGAATCAGCTTTGCTGCGAGGCCGAGACTGTTGAGAGTAGAAAACCATCCGCCGACCCTCGTTAACGAACCGGTTGAGCTCAGCTAACGCGATTGTGCAGACCAAGTCGAGTGTCACAGGATAGCTGCAGCCCATTGTCATCATCCCATAGATTGGCAATGCTAGTAGGCATCCTAAAACGTTGAAAACTTTCCGGAGCCAACTGATCGACTTCGCTCGATCGATGGCTTGGGGTTGCTGACTTTGGAGCATGATGGTGTTCATCTTCAAATCTGGGACTTAATGCTGATAGGCTCTTAGTGGCTGGTTGCTCTCCTCGATGAGATACCATGGCCAGCCAGCCAAGAAAGATAGAAGAAGTGAAGAACAACCACAAAGCCACTTTCACAGAACCTGGCAGCAGTGAAATTGATTCCAGAAACTGAGGAAAGTCCGGTTGCGGCGGCACCTCTCTCGCGGGAAATTTGCAATCCTTCATAATTAAATGGCCTCATCAATCTTTGATGGAACCTCAATTCAACGGCTTCCACCGTTTAACGATGGGATCTAACTGGGTCCAAAGTCTAATGCTTGTTCCTATTTCGGCATCGCGCCTTAGGCTCTTAAATGATTCGGCCCGTGTGGAGGATTTCTTGCTGAATATCGATCGGCTGTCGCTGTGCTCATGCATTTATCAGATATGACATGACAGTGCCCTAGCCCCACGTCACCACAACGGTCAACCCGGTTGAGATTCGGCCACTTCCCAATCAGAGGCATACGAAGTATGAATGATATTAGCACCCAACCCCTAACATCCGCAGCAGTGAAATAAGATGAGACAATAGACCAAAGCAATCGATGTAACCGGATACATACAGTATATTTGAGTTAACAACTTAATAGTACGCCACACCCAATCTTAGTCAATCCAATTGCACTTATGCCAAAAGCTCGAATACTTCATCAATAACCCGAATCTTGGTTAAAGCGACTAGAATTGCGTCGTTCAAAAGTTCTCCCAAGATGGGCTACCCCTTCTTCGCATAATAAGGATCTGCAATGTCAAGAAGCTAGCTCGTCTATTAGACTGAGATCTGACTACAGATTAGTGGGAAGGAATTCGATAAGTGCAGGATCATAAAAATACCCGCGGCCAATTCCACCTGTAACAAATTGCTCAGCCATGTGGACAATGCGACCAGGGGGGCAAAAAGGAGGCGCATGGATACCCTGAGATATTTAGAGCACAGGAGTCTATGGAGCAGGTATAGCAGCCAGCAAAGGAGGACGTGGCATTCTGCCCGTCATTTCCGACGCTAAAAATCACCCCAAGTTGCCACTGGGCTATCAGCACACAATGGACTGCTCATCTCATCTTCGTTACTTTATCGGGGGTTCATTAAAATCTGGCTCCAGATCAAAGTCACGGATAATCACGACTGCCGGTCTCAGCATGTAGAGTTTGGAGGATCTGGGCTGGACCGGGAGCATTTCCAAATGAATTTCACATGATGGACCACAACGGGAAAGTTTTGCCCCTAGAACCAGAACCGAAGCCCGTGCCATGCTTGCCAACGAACTGGATCACGCTAGTTGGGAATTAAAACCGAGATGCATCTAAACCTTTGTAGAAACTCACGCTTGAGGAAATCGCCGAGAGCCAACTTCGAGATGTCTGCGGACCGTGTCTGCGGACCGTGTCAGCCCTCCTGAAAAAACTGAACTGTCTAAGCACACTCTTTCACTCTTCTTCCACTAGCCATCACCTCGAGTATACGATTCGAGGGTAAAATATGGTCGTCACATACAAAAATAACCGTTTAGTCCCAGCCCTGATTATTGCAACATGTATCGGGCTGTTCTTTTGTTTGATGAACCCTGCTGCGGGTGCGTCTGCGCAAAGATTTCCAAGTTCATCTAAAGAGCAGACTCAACCAACGAATGAGCCAGGAGATTCGACAGCGCAAAATGAACCATCCATCAATGCTTCGCGTACAATGTCAAGTGAGCCGGGAGCACCAACCAGATCACCCGAGGCTGAGGAACCCAGGGTTTCACTTACAAGAGACGATGTTTTGCTTATCATGAAAACCGGCGGCACCACCATGTGGAAGAGGCTGCTAGTTCACTTGACTACAACACTCGCTAGCGAAGACGGAAATACCGTCATTTACTCAGACTACCCTGAGATGGTCGGCAAGTTCAATATTATTGATGTGCTCTCCAATATGACAGACCCCGCAAAATCGATGTCAGACTTCGACGTTTATCGCCAACTCCCCGAGTACATGTCAAACAACTATTACGCTGAGGCTGCGGGAGTTAATGGTGACGAATGGGGGCCTACGGGAGGTTGGATCATTGACAAGTATAAATTTATTCCTCTTATGCAACACGCTGGGACGAATTGGCCTGCTGCGAAATGGTACATCTACATGGAGGACGACTCCTACTTGTTCATCCCCAATGTTCTCGCATATCTCTCTCACTTTGACTGGCGCGAGCCACACTACCTTGGAAGTTACGCAGCTAAGTCGGATGTTGTCTTCGCCCACGGCGGAGCAGGCTTTGCCTTGTCCCGTGGCGCCTGGGAGAAATCGTTCGGCCGCAATCACAACATGACAGGGGACTATTATCAGTATACGGCAGACCACTGCTGTGGAGATCAGATTCTTGCTCATGCCCTTGACGATTATGGGGTCAAATTCGGGGAGAATGGTGGTGATGGCAAATTTACATGGGGGTTCAACCCTCTCGTTCATTGGATGTTCGCTTTCAGCAGACACAATTGGTGTTATCCCTTGATGTCGTGGCACAAGGTGCACAATCGAGATGTGTCACGATACTTTGAGCTGGAGAAACGATGGGACTTTACGGTAAGCTTCACGTTTGAATCGCAAGTATCGATGAGGCTAACACAGCTGGAAAGGAACCCTTCCTTCACAGAGATTTTTTTGTTGACATGATCCTTCCGAGCTTACAAAAGCCAATCCAATGGTGGGACAACATGGCAAGCCTCTATGAAGTCACCTCGGCCAACAAGGATGAAGCCCCGACTCCCGAAGGCGAGTATGACTCAGCACTTTGGAAGAAGGCGTGGGAGTCTGTTGAAAATTGCGAGGCAGCTTGCCATGGCTGGTCAGATTGCATGCAATGGACTTATGTTGAAGATTTATGCAAAATGGATGACAAGATGATTATGGGTCAAGGCTTTGCACCAGCAATGTCTCAGCGCAAAACTTCATTGATGCATACAAGTGGGTGGTTACCGAAAAGGCTGGAAAATTGGAGGTGCGACTGAAGCATGTAAGAATACCCGATGATTTTGTAACTTGTATAATAAATATCCAATCAAGGGTGTAGTTTCGTTCCATCTTATGTCAAGTGTAGGGTTTGAGGAGGAAATCGTAGTCATAGAAGCTCTTTATCACAACAAGAGGGAGGGTTGAGGTCACAGAATGTCTTCGGTCAGGCCAAAAACTAATACGGTTTGGAAGGCTGGGACGTTCATGATTCATGATCGAAACTATCTGACTGGAAGCAAGATTTCATTTGACGTACTAATTATGCCCAACGCCCCTTTTCGCACTACCCTAGAGCTCGGATGAGATGGAAATTCGGGTGGCCCCCAGCAATACACCTTGTATTGCATAATGGAGAAATGCGAATAATGTCCGCTTTAATTTGCAATACGCTTGCTTTATGCGTCCGCCGCGCTCTAATTAAGACCTCACAGAAAATCTCCTAGTCAGAGGGATGGGGAACTCTGAATGCTGTTGAAGAAAAGAAGGTCATGTGATCTTTTGGTGTATTCGGTTCGTATGCCCCCGAACCCCGCTTCGCTAATAAATCCCCTCATCCATTAAGACTCACCTCGTCCATGGCCCATCCTGTCTCCACCTGCGATTGGGAATGATCCCAAATCTCCTATTCACCGAATATCTCCATTTTTCGAGGTTTGCTTAAGCCATGGTTGACGACCAACCGATTGCCCTTGTTGAGGGAAGACGTGTTTACGTCGGCAATCTGCTCTATGCGGTAAAGCCGTCTGAGATCGAGTCGATGCTCCAAGAAAATGGATATGATAGCATTGAACATATCCATATTTCCATTGATCCAATCAGTGCTAGAAACCCTGGGTATTGTTTTGTCGACTTCCAAGACCGCGAAGCCGCCCAGGAAGCCATTGCATCGTTGCAAGCCACCATTCGTGGCCGCCCAGTCAAGGTCGGCCCCTGTCACCCAAAGACGCGTGATCGCCGAGGATATGCCCAAACAACCCCAAGTTTTGAGAGATGGGGAAACTGGAACAGCCAAAAGAGGGACGAAAGAAGAAACGATTACCCAAATGGTCGGAATGAACCAGAACATGGACCGGAAGCGGCATTAGATCAC
This sequence comes from Mariannaea elegans, assembly GCA_930272665.1. Lineage (NCBI taxonomy): Eukaryota > Fungi > Ascomycota > Sordariomycetes > Hypocreales > Nectriaceae > Mariannaea > Mariannaea elegans. Next base: position 48,402 of record CAKNEU010000142.1, on the reverse strand, counting down.
TTTGATGAACAGTTGGACGATGAAGGCCGTCGTCGTATTTGGATTGGAGGTCTACCTAAAATGATTGACCAGGACCAAAACCAAAGAGACCTTCAAATAATCCTGAAAAATTTCCAGCCGTAAGCTAGCCCCAGGACTCTGGAACGACCATTATTTCGCTAATGTGTTTCTAGCGTAGCAATTGGGAAGCGTATCACCCCTCACGCGACCACAAGAAGGAAGAGAGGTCATCATCATTACTGTTTCGTAGACTTCCAGACGGTTGAGGAGGCTAAGGATGCTGTGAGAGAATTAGATGGTCAGATGGCTGCTTGGGGACCACTATTTGTTCAGCACACGGGCAATATACCCTCGAACCTCGAGGGTCGATCCACTCGCCACACCGATTCCGCAGACCTGGGCGAGCCTGCAAGAATGTCGCAATATTCCAGAAATTCATCCTCCAGGGCCATGGCATCGAGCAATTGGAGAAGGGTCGAGGCAGAATAGCGTATTAAGAGTGTCTCCTTTATGTTATAGTTCTACTATTGTCTATCTCATCTCACTGATTTTAGAGAGAGTTAGGTGAATTAGGGATGACAAGGCGAAGCAACTGATTATGCATTTGGGAGCCTATAATCGATAACTTTCCTTTTCTGGAACATCTGTTTATGAAAGTTCTAGCTTACCTGCATCTCACTCCGCGACGGTGGACCTCCTCGCAAGTTCCTGTAATACCCCATCCAGTGTCTTTGATCAATGAGACATCCTGCAGGGGCCCCATGTATATCTCCAACCTCTAGGAAGGTAATTGTTCGGAGTCTCGTTTTTTTCGGTGAAGGTCAAGACGAGATGTGGCCCACATTCCGACTAGAAGAACCATTATAACTGGAGTTGAGCGTGCTCGGGATATCCGGGTCCCAGCCGGATTTGCCGGCGATCAGGCGAGTACGCCACCCCCAAGATCGCATCGTGTATAAATATACCTAATATGGAGGCTTGAAAAAGCTACATTTAGAACGTCGCAAATTTAATTGGTATTATCATGGCTCCTGCGCCGTTCACGTCTGGGGGAGCCCAGTGGATTTGGGTTCCCGGATTTGATGACGCCGCCGCGGTCGCCCAGTTTGTTTTATTGCGCAAAACGTTTTTGCTCGATGAAGTCCCTGAAAACGATGTGCTGCTGCATGTGTCAGCAGATACCCGATACCGCCTACATTTGAATGGCCAATCTATCAGTTTTGGGCCGTGCAAGAGCTACACTCAGCGATGGAACTATGAGACCGTCAATATCACCCCATATCTGTCCAAGGGCCTTAACGTTTTGGCTGCTCGAGTGTTGCGATTTTCGAATAGTCATCCTGGATGTTTTTCCATGGTCCGAGCAGCATTGGCAGGGTTTATCACAGAGTGTGACTTGCCGGTACGACCTCATAATGGTGCATGAAGTTAACACTTTAAAAAGGCTGACTGACTATTTCAGGGCGTATCACTCAACACCAACGAGTCGTGGAAAACGAAGCTGGACGCTTCTATCAGCCTCGCAGACTTATCAGAATGGGATTATCGGCTTGGCCCCTCATTTCTCAACCTCAATGAAAGAGTAGATGGGGCACTAATGGACTATGATTACCTTAAACCCGAATTTGACGACTCTTCATGGTCGGGTGCCGTTATAGTTAAGGCTGCTGGGAAAATGTCGCCTATGCTTGATCCCCGTCGCCTTACCCCACGGCAAATACCATTTCTCACCGAGCAGTTTAAGCGTTTTGATGGAGTAGTGTCATGCCACGGCCTGGCTGGAGTGGACGAATGGAAGGCTCTAATTCGGGAAAATAAACCTCTCATTCTATCATCAGAGTCGACTTACAGTGTAGACTTCGAAGTCAAAGTAGGTATTCGATGTCGCTTTAGCCACTATGTTCCCTGCTAACTTACGCAAGAATTTGACGACTGGATTTCTCGATTTCGGGTGCGACTTGGACGGCACAACCGACTCTAGACCTGAAATTCAGTTCTTGTGTGCTGAATGCTACGAACCCGCCATTGAAGAGGGCCAACCTCGCCGCAAGGGGAACCGGAGCGATTTTCTCAATGGTGTTCTTTACGGCCCAGTAGACATCTACAGAGCGCGGCCCGGTTTGAATCACTACAGCCCTTTCTGGTTCCGCACCTTTCGGTATATTCGCCTGTCTATAACGACTGGATCAAGCCCGCTGGTCATACGGCAGTTTACATACAGGTCAACCCATTATCCTTTGCAGGTGACGACTACTGTACAAATACCCTCTAAACTTTTTACACAACTGTGGGATATCAGTCTCAACACGCTCAGAAACTGCATGCACGAAACGTACGAGGATTGCCCTTTCTACGAGCAGAATCAATTCTCAATGGATTCTCGGAGCCAGATTCTCTTCACTTACCTTCTCTCTCGAGATGATCGACTTGCCAGAAAGACAATGCACGAATTTTATGCGTCACGACGGGATGATGGTTTAGTTGAGGCGCACTACCCAAATCCTGGCCGTTGCATCAATATACCTACATTCTCCCTCTTCTGGGTTTTAATGGTCTATGACCATATGATCCATTTCGGAGATGAACGATTAGTCAAAGAATACATTGGTGCAGTGGATGGAGTCCTCAATTATTTTGACCAAAAAATCACGGACAAAGGGCTTGTTGGCCAATTTGATTCCGATTGCTGGGCGTTTGTGGATTGGATTGATGGCTGGTTTGAGCCTGGGAAAGGCATCTTAGGCTTGGCAGTTCCTCCTGCATACCATCGAACCGGGAGCGCCACGTTCCACAGCTTGCTATACGCATACACATTGCTCAAAGCTAGCGAGCTATGTACGTTCATTGGGAGACGTGATACGGGGCAAGAATACATTGCTCGCCAACTGAGCCTCGTCGAGGCTGTCAAACACCACTGCTTCGACCGAGAAACCGGGCTCTTCCTTGACGGACCAGGAGCCGCAGGGCAATTCAGTCAGCATGTTCAAACCTTTGCAGTACTGTCGCAATGTCTAGACACCAAAGCTGCAGCCAGAGAGTTAATGAGAAAGACCATCTCCCGATGTGACGAGTATTCCATGGCCAAGGCTAGCTTCGCGATGGGCTTCTATCTCTTTAGGGCCGCAAGTGCCGCCGGAGTTTATGAGGAAAGCTGGCCAGCATTGATTAAGCCCTGGGAGAAAATGATTTCGGAAAATCTGACTACGTGGGCAGAGAGTGAGAGCAGTGTTCGGAGCGACTGCCATGCGTGGAGCGCTACACCTCTCTACGAAATCACCAGAGAGATCCTCGGGGTCAATCAATATCACAAGGCTTACTTAGAGAAGCTTCAAAAAGATGAAGCAGAGATTGCGGTAATGCCCAAGACGGCTCTTATCGAGAGTATTGAAGCGACAGTTCTTGTCGGGGATGATAAAATTGACACCCTGCACATTCAATGGAAGAAGGGGCAGGATCCAGTGATCAAAAGCGCTCAGGGGCGGGAAGTTCAGATTATTTACTCTAGGGGATAGACAGGAAAACAGGAAAGAAGCTTGCAAAGGTTGAAAAAGATAATAACCCTGGTCATTTTGTCGTCTGAAGACGTTATATGGTCCCGAAATAAAGTCTTCGTTCTGTGATAGTTGTTTTATTCTATTTGGACTGCTGAAATTTGAATCCCTATCTACAATCACCACGACGAGAACTCGTGGTGCGAGTCACCCGCCATATCTCAAAGGCCAGTTTCATCCCACGCAAATATTTCTGAGAGTGAACCCGATGGTAATTCTTCATCTATAATCATACTATCTATGGAAACTTCGTACCACGTCACACGCTTAAAATGCATCAAAACATGAAAATGGCCCACCCGGCAAGAACGGAAATGACGCTCCCAAGACCAAAACCCAGCCGAGTACCGGAGTTAGTGCCCGTCGGCTGACTCTCCAAGTCCTGCACTCCAGCGCCAATGTTGGGACAAGATCCATCGACAAGGTCTTGCATAGTGGATCTCTTCTTCATCTTCTTTGTTTCTGTTGAAGCCGTGATTGTGGCTGTACACTCTCCGTCGCGATAACCCCGTCGATATTTTATGACGCGCGCGAAGATTGAAGACTTTTGATCCGTCGAAAAACTATTCTTGGAAACCTTTCCACGGCACTGGGAATACTGCATGTTGTGCGTGCTCGTTAGGAAACGGGAAAACTGAGCACTAGGATAGCAATTGAACACTTACACTCATGTAGTTAATGACATCCTTGTTGGCATCAGAACAAGTTGTCTGGCTGCACTCGTACATATTCTGTTTCAGGCCAGTGGTGATGCTGCTATCGATCAACGTGTCCGCTGCCTTACAATCCTCGTCAGTTTTGTCGACCTGTTCCCGGAAAGTGTGTCGCAGTCCAAGCCAGTGACCAACTTCGTGGATAAAGGTGGGGACGCTGTCTTGGCTGATTCTATCTTCTCGAAGAACGATACCGTCCAAGGAACCCTTTTTGTCCCATGGGAAAGAAGAATACTAGAAAGCATTGGTAAGTCGTGCGAAACTCAATGACAATGATGGTGGTGGGCGTACACCGTTTAGTTCCTTATCTCCATCATTACTTCGAAGATCATTTACTAGCCACACATTGAGAGTCATTTCGTTCCCAGTACGCGTTTGAGAGAGCCATTTTTCGAGGCGGTCTTCAAATTGGGTAACCTTGGACCAGTCATTATTCGAGCCGGAGTCTGGTGGAGCCCATTGTTGGTAGGCCTTATAGTTGAAGTTGATGCCGAGCCCGCCATAGGCTTCGTTAAGAAGTTTGACCTAGAGGCAGACGTTCAGTATTTAATCGTACAATAATTCATATCAGTAGTTTTGATATAGAAAGTAGAACTTTTCAGCTAGAGGTAAGTGTTAGCAGGGGATACTTACACCATTCTTGACTCGATCTTGTAGTTTGTTGGGGCGTTCACCATCGGAGGCGCTTCTGATGTAATTAAAGTGGACGTCAAACTCTAGAGACGTCACATATTTGCAGCCTTCCCTCAGCTCTCGACCGAACATTCGATTTAGAGACCGATTTCCGAATCTACTTCGTTTCTCGAGGCCCACCTTGCAAGAAGAGACATTAGAGGAAATTTCGATTGTGCCAACATCAGCCGGTGCGGGGGCTTTCTGGGCAAAGTGGTCGAACATGACGGCTTCTAGAATGACCACCTCTTCAGCATCGGTACCAGAGATGGCAGTATGAGGCAGATTTGCCTTGGCCTCGGCCTCATGCTGTTCAGGCGTGGTGACATCAGGTGGGGTCCCCCTTTTAGACTCGACTCCATTGTCTGCATCAACAGCAACGATGCCAGCGCCTCCATCCCCAGACCCGTTAGTATTTGAAGCTCCAGAGGAAGAAGTCTTCGTGCTCTTGCCCGATGACCCATTAGTTGTGGTCGCGCTATCATCATCATCATCATCCTGATTTGCCTCGTCACTAGAGGTCGCTTGTTCGGAATCATCGCTAGTGGCCGAGGCCTGGTCAGCTTTAGTAGTTGCTGGTTCGTCTGAAGCTGTCTCGGTTGGATCACTGTCACTCGATTGGGTCTCTGTTGGCTCATCATCATTACTAGATCGGGTCTCTGATGGTTGATCATCCCCAGTCTCGGAGGAGAAACCGCCATCAGACTCAGTTACCTGGGGTTCTTCGGTATCGGTTGCTGTGGGTTCTGCTGAGTCTGTCAACACCGGATATTCTATATCAGTTGGGGATAGATTCTCCCTATTGGCTGGCAACGGACCTTCGGTTACAGTGGGGGACTCTTCGTCTGTCGTTCGGGCGTCCACGGTGTTAGTTGGGGATGAATCTTCGACATTGGAGGATAGAGGGTCTTCGACTTCAGTCGTTTGGGCAGCTTCAGCTTCAGTCGTCGCGGTACCATCAAACGCTGTCGATTTGGGAACTTCGACGTCAGTTGATGGGGGAGCTTCGACTTCAGCCGAACTTGGGGCTTCAATCTCAGTCGAGGGGGGGGGGGGGGGGGGTTCGACATCGGTAGATTGGGGGGCTATGAAACTATTCGACGCCGAAGCGGACGGACCTTCAGTTTGGGTAGGATCTGGAGCATCAGTGGACGCAGGTTCTGTGCTTTCGCCGTCGGTGACAGGAGGGTTTTCTTCCCCATCTGTTTGTGTAGGGCCTCCATCAGTCACCGAAACCTCTTCAGTGTCTGTCGGAGAAGGTTCTTCGACGACATCGGTGGATGCCGGCTCTTCGATTGCGCTGTTATCTTCCGTGTCTCTAGGTCCCATTGTTGTCCCTTCCGTGTTTGCTGGCGGTGCAGCCACTGTAGTTTGGGCTGGAACATCTTTGGCGGGTGTATCCTGACCTAAGACAAGGAATACTGCCAAGACTGCCACGATGAGAAAGTTTCGAAGGTATAACATGGCGGATTGAATCTTGCCCAAGTTGCAAGGGCCTGTGTGGGAGATAAACTGGATCGTGTCAACGAAGGGAGGGAGATCCGGGGGAAAACTGATCTGGAGAAAAAGCTACTAATATAGTCTAACTCTCAGGTATTAAGCCCCCTAATGTTGTCAGCTCGAAAGTAATAGCTGACACGATTGGATACCATCTCAAATCATGGCTGCCTCACCCGCGCCTCCACAAGTTCGAAAGATATTTGCCATGGCCTGAAATGGTCAAACTGGTGAGGCCTAGACTTGTCTGTCAGGTTTAGCATCTCTTGGCAAAGCCTGCGTGAAGTAAGCACTCGGATGTCTGGCTGGGCAATATCAACCGCAGCCACCACAAGTCTTCCTGACCGCCGACGTGGCGCACAATGGTGCATCGGCCGGGCCCAAACGCGACAACAACCCATGGATGTATAAGAGCTGGCTTGACGCCTCCGACACCTTTAACGATCACAAGCGGCTAGGTGCTGAGTGGTAAACCAAAAACCTAGGTCAGCTATAGATTAGTGGCTGCCCAAAGCCGCTAGGTCAAATAACCTTCTAAGTAAGCTAATTCAGCCGCAGCGCCGAACTGGTCAGTTGATTGATTAGGGCCACAGGCCTCAGCCCAACCAGAGCCAATTGAGGTTTTATAGGCCCAGCTGAAATGCAAAGGCATGCAATGCATTAGACTAGAGCAAGCCCATTTTTCTCGCATTACGTCGATGGACGCCACCACGCCAAAGTTGATGCCAAACTATGACCGACTTCGAATTAGCGATTATGGTTATTACCAGCATGGCAGGGGTCCGGTTGAGAATTCCTCATCCCAGAATCTTTTCTCCCGCTACTGATACGCCTTATCCTTGGCGTAATTCAACCAGTGCCCCCATGGCTTAATTAGTACCTACTTGCTGCACGTTTTTTCTTAGGCGCTTTTTCTCTGCGAGAAGAAAGACGCATCACACAATTTTAGACGGGAAGAGCAGCCCAATTCAATTAAGGCGTCGCATCAAATTTAATTATCAGTGAGTCCAAGTAAAATCGCGGAATGACTAGAGTAGTAAGTAGTCACTCGATCCTACAACTTACGTTTATTCTTGAGACCAGACAGACCGCAACCGTAAACCGGGCCCGAATCTTAATGTTGCCAAGACACAGCGCGCATACAGGCATGGGAGCCACTAGGCACATTCTCGAGACAACCGGTAGCTTTTGAATGTAGCGATAGATTTCAATGATCGCTGATCGCTCAGGTGTTTCTATAATGTGCTCTGGAACCATATAGAGAGATAAACCATAGATTTGAACCATAAATTGCACCCACTAGTGTGCTATTATAATTAGAACATAGTTAGATCCATTTGAAGTCGCTGATTCAAGGTCTAGGTTCAAAAGGTACCCGCATTAGCATTAACGGTGTCACACGGAGGATATATCAGCAAGAATTACACTATTCATTTACGGAGTGCGCATTCACTTCTGCCTCAGTGACATAAAATTTCTGACTATCTGACAGCTGATGGCGTACCCAACTTGGTTCATATTCAGCTATCCACTAGTCAGGACTGCCACACGAAGATTACAGTTTTGAGTACGAAGCATTCAAAGCGTCCAATTAAGTCTAATAGTTTCACTGCTAACGGTATGATTGCTGCTGGGATCACACCACGAATAACGTTAACCGTTACCAATAGAGAGTGTCGATCCCGATTAGACGTTGCTCCTGTTCATTCCGGCGTGAATCACCTGAAAAGTCTACAATACTCATAGTAAATCTGGAGTGTTCCCGGGATGCGTGATTTGAAATCCATATAGGCTAGCCTCGGAAGCTACTTCGAATTTCCACCCAGTTCTTGGTCTCTTAGACCTCGTCAGAGGACCAATATTCATCATCAACTTGATAATCTCGAATTCGCTACAGTATTGACGGCTGGTCTAGTAAGTTAGTTAATGAAGTCCTTGCTGACATCGGAACATGTTGTCTGGCTGCACTCGTCCATGTTCCACCCCCTTGGCACACAAGCATTCCATACCGATTTCACACTAGAAATTACTATGTAGAAGGCATGTATGCTCGCTTGTTTTCATGCGTATCGTCACTTGCTCTACATGGATATAAGATCCTTGTCTAACATTCTAGGCATCAGGCCGCTAAACCCTTTCTCTCTTATGAATACCTAATTCGTGTCTGGACACTCTAACATCCCTGAGATGCTAACTTGAAGATGCCACGGCATAAACAATATCCGAAGTGAATGAACGACTAACGCAAATGAAGTAACGGTTCTGACGTGAGACTCATCGAACTCGCCTATCATACGCAGTGGACCATATCAGGTGGATATTTTGAACCGCGCTAGGCAGCTTTTAGCAAGATGCGAACGGCGATGTCCTGGCCTGGGTTGCCGCATTGCCGCGACAACTCCAAATCAAACTCTCATTTTCAACCACAGTGCCATCATCAACAGGCGGAACGAATAAGGGCAACATAGCTCTTTTTTCTGCCAGAAACTTCTGGGTCTTTCTCATTTTTTATCAGCATTTTAACGAGATACTCCAACAACATGAAACTCATAGTTGCCGGCGCAACCGGTTTCGTGGCTAGGGAGGTCATCCGCCAAGCCTTGTCCGCCAAGAATATCACCTCGCTCGTGGCACTGGCACGCCGCCCGACTTCTATTCCGGAAAACTTAGGCCCTGATGCTAATATTAAGAAATTTAAATCAGTTGTATGCGACAACTTCAGCAATTATCCTGAGGGGGTCAAGGGTGAGCTTAAGGGCGCTGATTGCGTCATCTGGTGCGTACACATTTGCTCTTCCTCGCGCTGATCCCTTGATTCACGCGCATAATGTGCTTAATTGGGCGAAAAGAACAAAAGGAAAGATGGACAATAGAGATAATAGGGAGCGTCAATATCATGAATGCTGACTAACACACCTACTTCTACCACCCAGGCTTATTGCGATCACCCCTTCCAAGTCGAAGACCATGCCCTGGGATGAGGTTCGCAAGGTCTGCCACGATTATACACTAACGGGATTGGAAACATTTTCGCAGCTGCATGATGACCAGAAGATTGCGCCACTTCGGTTCATCTATACTAGCGGCGCAAATGCTGAACGGGATCCAAGCAAAAAGCCGTTCATACTTGGCGACTACACTTTGATGAGGGTAAGCTGACTATCGTCTCAAGGCTCTTGCTTCTCGTCCGCCATTGAAAATAACGAGAACAGGCTGACATTTATTTCATGTAGGGCAATGTAGAGTCGACGGTCCTCCAGTACGCGAAGGATTCTCAAGGTCGTCTGGAAGGAATCGTGATCAAACCGGGGCTAATCAACGCCGTTGGTGGGCTGAATCTTCTCAGCAGGGCTGTACAGACCGTTGGTCGCACCCTGATCAGCCTCCCAGTCATTGGTGTTGACGAGATTGCGGCGGCACTGATCTCTTTAGCTAACCGAGGATCTGAAAAGGATACCCTGCTAAACGATGATCTCATTCAGCTTAGCCAGGCTTCTTCGGGGCAGGAGTAGATTCTTTCATAATCGTTTCAGCCGCAGCTATTTAGTCTTGCCTGACTATAATATGAATCGCATATTGAGATCGATACCATTCCGCCCCAGCTCATTGTCGTGTTGATTGTATTGCCAAACCCTGTGGCATAGTCAGTACGGTTGCGTACTGCTTACTGCTTTTCGCCTTAGAATTCAACTACTCCGAGTACGTGCTTTAATTCCAAATAGCAATATCAAATATAACGATGGGCTCAAAATTCCTTGTCTCTGTGCCACTTGGCCAATGGAATACTCTGCATCTAATTACCTGGTGGAGCTGAGATGGGCAGGTAAGTTACCGCACGCCTTTTTAATGTCAAACGGTGTTCATGCTTGAGATCCAGGCTGTCCGCATATAAAAAATTAGTTCCTTTGCATCTTTTAGGTAAGTGTCAGACGTGCTGCCTCGAGCATGCCATTCTTTAGATAACCAGTCTCCTTGATAGTATGTCATGGCTGTTGACCCAAAGGTACGAACCCTTTTGCCTGCCGAGGTCAACAAGATGGACTCCTATTGAACGGGCTTATTCATTCTCACAGCAAACTCCGACAGCACGCAGGATGCTGGTAAATAATAGCTCACCTCCATCACCATAGATTTTATAGGGGTTAAAAAAAAAATATTTATTTTTTATTTTTATTCTTTTTTATTTTTTTTTCGCATGGTGAGTTACTGAGGATGCATATGAGATAGGGATATGTGGTCTATATTATACAACCTAGTTAAATATACAGTAAAATCTATTGGGAACCCATACAATGTACGAGTTTTATAGCGCGTCTCATTTTCTTCCCACGAGCCATGAAGTCAAATCTTGGATAGAGCTCACTCTAATAACAGCATGGCCATTGAACAAATCATCGAGCGTCGGAGTTGGGTGATCCCCTAGTTTAGGAATGTCGGCTGATTGATTATCGGCATCGAGCAGGACTGGATTCCAGCCCGCATTTCCGGATCCAACAACGTCTTTGACGTACTCATCCCCAACGTAGACTTTTCTCCATGTTTTGGTGTCGGCTTCGGCTTCGTTGGGGCTTTTACCATCCCGCATAGCGATGATTTTTGCCAACATGATTTCCGCCGAATTGAAGATTAGTGTGTCCGGCTTTTCCACACCGACATCGTATGACATGCAATGGAAATCGATGTCATAATCCTGGCCAACAAGTTCGCCTGGATCAACCTCGGTGCCGTACCTTAAGGGACTGACGTTGAGTCCAAAAGACGAGAGAATACTTGGTACACGGTCATCGGAGTTCGTGACTACCCCGATGACAATTCTGCCAAAGCGACCGCGAGAATTCTGATGTTTCAGTGCCTTCAGAGTATGCGCAAGGTTCGTCTCAGCGTCGTATCCCTGATTAGACGCAAACCGGTGCAGTAGCCTTGGAGCCAGATCCTTGGGCAGAGTCTGGTCCGTTTTAATCAGAGGCGTGAATGTATTGTGGATAACCTTTGGTTCTGTTAGCAACTCTTTTGCATTGATGCCAAAGCCAAAGCGCTGGGATGGTTATTAAATGGAGAAGCTCACATTTGTCCACCACTTGGTTGCTCCTAATCCAGTGGCCTTTCCATAGTTGGGGTTCTTCTTTGCCTCATCTTTGATAGCTGCTCGTAAGGAGGATTGAAGCTCGTAGTTCGTAAATCCAGTAATTCCACACTGCCGGGCGACTTCGGCGTACTGTGAAGCGACGAGGCCCTTGGGTCTAAATAATGTGCCGAAAGCGTCAAAACATAGGAGAAGATTAGGTCTTGCCATGATTGTTATCGACTCCCGAGGTGACGGGAGAAGAGTATCTGAAGGAGAATGTTTTCACTTCACGTACGTCGAACACTCGACTTTAATTCGAATTGGCCCACACCTAGTCCGTGCCCTACCTACTATTGGCTCGCAGCCATTGGTGGACTCACAGCGCTTGGCACATGCTCTAAAAACCCCCAACTTGACCGCCTAAATGTTTCTTACAGTGTACATTTCGATCGGCAGCAGAGGCTCAATGCGCGACCCATGATGGCTCGGTCCAGAAAAAAAAAACGTCTTTAGAGATATTATCAATGTAAGCACTTATATGAGTTTATGCCATTAGTTCCAGGAGACCTAACAAAGGAGCACCCCAAGGTACATTTGGCCGTGATGCTTGAGAATCTGATGTAGGTAGACTAGGCAAGGTCCTCAAACTCGTCTGTCAGCTCAGGTTGCTCAGCCGAGGCTAACACCCCCGCGCAAAGAGATTCGGAAGTTCGAGGTATCAAGGATGTGCAGTATCTCTGACAAATACACCTTTGCTTGTGGAACATCCAGTGTTAAGAACAGCGCTTCGCAGTTTGTTGTCATGAATGTCCAGAGATATGACTGACACCCCACACCGACGAGCCCACCACCATACCTTGAGGCGCGTGATGTCGTATCAAAGCAGTGACATGCTCAGATCGTGCTGGGATCGGGGCCGACCGTGAGCCCGACGAACTGGCGTGTCCGCACATGTCGGTGAACGACAGGTGGTACGACGTCAGGAATGGCCAGACCGACACCCATTCTCGGTGAGAAGTGCCTAAGTCGTGAAGAAGAACAATGGAATCGGATGCGAGCTCGTTGATGAGTGATAAGAACCACAGCCCCGGAGCCGAATTATTGTCGGCCTGTTATCCATAGTTCCCTCCGTCGCTTGAAGTTGGATGCACGTGAAGGCTCACTCTTCCTCTCCTGAGAGGAACGATGAGCGAGATCAACTTGATAGGGCCCCTGGGAACTTAAAGAATATTAACCAAAGGAACTTTTTTAAAGAGTAGACAAGCGGTTGAGTACGAAAACCACCCAGCGGCGATTCGTAAATTGTTTTGCGCCCTCTTCCCCTTAGAGAACATGTTACAGCGGTTGATACGCTAAATAGTAGCCACTAAAACAGTCGAGTCCACTATAATTCAGCACAATCTACTCCGTAATTAAGCCATCATTCGTATGGCTAAGAAAGCTATTCGAAGCAAACTCTGATATGTTGGAGATTCAAATTGGATGTAATGACAACATACATACTCGAAGACGAAACCCAAGCAGATTCATTTCAATTCTCGTTTCCAGAGCTGAACTTTAGCTGAGGCCCCTGGAGCTTGGCCAGAGCCGGAGTAAATTGGGATTGAGCGTTGTACCTGAGCCTACTTGTAGGATCGCGACCACTGAAAGGCACCACCACAATCTGGGCCACCTTCTTAATTCTGATTTGGATATTTCTAATATTTTAAATCTATACTTTAGCCCTTATAATGGCCTTTTAAGCCAGGCTCTTTGCAAAACTATGTATTGTAGTTAGATATTGATGAGTTATTTGCCTAGAATCTTTGGTAGCATTTCTATCACTCTTGGCCAGTAGCCGTTTTACTACCACGGCGCATTATCGATTGCTGACTAGTTCAGGTCTGTGTTGATGCAGGTAAACGCCGGAGGACCTCCATTTGATTCTCTCTTGGAGCCAACGCTCGTTTCATTTTACCGCTCTGTGCGCCGGACTTGTTGTTTGTGCCATCGCCTTGTTCCCTTGGAATAATTTCCTTGCGGCCGATCGCTTCTGCAGAGTCGCAGCCGATTAAAAGAAGGCGCAGAGGTGGTGAAAACATGACTGCCGCACGTGTAACCGCCTTGCCGCCCTGATGATGGCATGCATCCTACTCGTCTCAGTAACGAAACCAGCAGTTGGCGCAACTTCTGAGCGCGGAGGGCTATAATATCATCACCATACTACATAGTGATAGATAACTGCTCATGCTTCCTAAATAGTTCCATAGCATGCCATGGGATGAATCAACAACCACTAGTCCCATGGAATCCAAAAAGCCCAATGCGACTCCCAGCTCAGGATACGAATCTCAACCGAAACAGTCATGCTGGAGGCCATTTTTAAGAAATGGATTGAGGTTGTAAATGTTAACAACCTTGATCCACGCCATGCCTCTCGGCCTAATTGTGACAATCTTATCTTTGCATAGCATCAACTCACTTCTTTTCGTCCTAAAACTTATAAACATCAAATTAAAGTTTCTCGGAGTTGTAAAATTATGTTGTCTCGGCGAGAAAATTTAAGACCTTCGGAAGATTCCTCGTACGTAGTGTAACATGTTATAAGAGAAGGTATATCTCTAACCTCTTCGTGTGACTTGGCCTTGCCAGCAATTCTAGGTTGTCACCACTATGCCTCCTTATTCTTCCTTGTAAATGTCGTACTTGTACTGACTTCCAGGGTGATCATCCCGCAGAACCTTCTGTCCCTTTCCGTAAATCTTTTCTCGTGCAGTCAGTGGCTCTTCTGGTGCCTCCGGGTAAAGTCCACGCTTTCGGAGTTCTGGAATAAGAAGATCAACAACTTCTTCAAATGTTCCGGGTGTTGTGACATATCCAAGATTGAACCCATCAATGTCGGCTTCGCGAATCCATGCCTCCAACTCGTCAGCAATTGTCTCTGGACTACCGACGCCAACTGGCCCTAGACCTCCGATAGAAGCTCGTTCGGCGACAACTCTTGGTGTCCATTGAGGAATCTCTTTGCTGGTAGTTGTAAAGGAATCCAAAATGCTACGCACTTTGTGAGCTTCAAGAGAATCTGCCGCGGTGATTTCTTGATCTAATGGGATCTTTGAAATGTCGATGCCCGTCCACCCACTGAACAAGACCAAGCCACCAATAGTTGAAGCATACTTTTTGACCTCTTCATATTTGGCCTGCGCTTCCTCATTAGTGCGACCTATTATTGGTGTGAAAGTGGCAAAAAATTTGATTGATCGTGGGTCGCGACCGATTGAAGCCGCAAGTTTGCGGATGTTGTCTACTTTGGGCCGCAGAACTGCTGGGGAATGTGCAGACACGAAAATTGCCTCTGCATGCGACGCAGCAAAGTTTTGTCCGGCTGATGAAGTGCCAGCTTGAAACAGGAAAGGAGTCCGTTGAGGAGAAGGGTCCACAATGTGTCTAGTGTTCAATTTGAAATACTTTCCATCGTGGTTGATTGTTCTGATCTTGTCGGGGTCGGCGTAGCTGTCATTTTCAGGATCGGGAGACACGGCGTCATCAGCCCAAGAGCCTTCCCACAGCCTAGTCGTTGTTAGAATGTAAATAAAATCACATTTTAGGGTGATTTAGCTTACTTGTACAATACGCGGAGATACTCATCTGCTTGGAGGTATCTCTCGTCATGTTCGATCGGGGTGTCCAAGCCAATAGCCTTGAACGCTGCCTTTTTCCAAGATGTTACAATATTCCAACCAATTCGACCTCGCGTAAAGTGATCCAGAGTAGAGAATCTTTTGGCAAGCAGAAAAGGAGGTTCGAAGGAAGTCGACGCTGTGATGCCAAAGGCGAGGTTCTTAGTCACCGCAGCCATGGCACTAATAGGCTGGATAGCGTCAGATTATTTTGTTGGCAGCTGTTTCTTGAAAAGAAATCTTACAATGGTCGGGTCTGTCATCGGCCACTGCGCCGCCCTTCGAATGCAATTGTCCAAACTCCCTTCATACGTATCATATCCTCCATAGGTGTCGGCGAGAAACAATGCGTTGATTCCGCCTCGTTCAAGCAGTTTTGCAAGTTCAATCCAATAGTTCAAATCTCTTTTGGTCGCCGACTTATCTTTGGGATTCTAGGAAGTGGTCAGTCTGAACGTCTAGAAATTATCTCATTTCACGCATACTTTCCACTGTCCCGGAGATAAGTGCCCCACGGTGGACA
Organism: Mariannaea elegans; assembly: GCA_930272665.1. Taxonomy (NCBI): domain Eukaryota; kingdom Fungi; phylum Ascomycota; class Sordariomycetes; order Hypocreales; family Nectriaceae; genus Mariannaea; species Mariannaea elegans. Next base: position 32,722 of record CAKNEU010000142.1, on the reverse strand, counting down.
TGTCGAATGCATTCAGGAATATTTGCTTCTTTCCAGCTCCAAGGCGATCTCTTCCATCATCTTGGAGTTCTTTCACAGTTTCGGCCATGATTTAATGCTAATCTTTGAGGATACGAAGTTCTGCAATGAAGTTTTAGCAGTTTTGAATAGAATGCTCTGATTATACTGGGTTCGATATCAAATGGACAACTACAATATTGAAGAGATGTTACACTGATCAAGGCTTACGGGTTATATAACGCGGAAAAGCGATATCGGAAACCCCGCAATGTGACGTGATTTCCGATCAAAGAGATTGGTAAGGCGGCACATATATGGCGTGCTTCAGAAATATTACAAAAGTGCGGAGATCCATCCTCCCTCGTGCGATTGCGTGATACAAGAATGGTCAAACAGCCCTTTAAACATTGGGTACTAGACATATCATATTAGTAACAAACGAGGTTTATACATTGGAAATTATGTTGAACCCTGATACATTAATATATGAGTTAGGGAAGCAAGGTTGAATAGAAAAAGAAGAGAAGTAAATGGCTTGGACTATGCCACTTACGAGTAGCGCGTAGATAAACGATAAGATGAGCTGAATATATCCATTAAAAGTTAATTTATTATAATCAATGCCAGTGTCCATGGTAACTAATTCAATGTCTAGAGAGGGTCATCTCGCATTGTAGCGTAGTGAGTTCAGACAATCAGAAGTTTTTGCGACTGAGGCAGAGGACACACAACGTTGGGCGGCTCTTGGGTACGATTTCATACAATGCACATCGACCGAAAAATAAATCTTTGCAGTGATTCACAATGACAAATTGCTCTATCACACATGTAGACCTTGTTCTCGTCAAGGCATAGGGCGGGTTGTTCTAGGCTGTGGCTCCGTTTTATTGGGAACCGTAGCTTCAAAAAAAATTAGGACGAAAAGGTTACCAACTCCAATGGCTAACTCTCATTTGATCAAGGAACTCGCTACGTGAGAGTGGTTGAAACTGCTGGAGGTAAGTATACAATACCACACAGCATTGATTACACTAACGCATAATTATAATGATCCATATGAGGCCGTAAAGTTGTCTCTTAGTCTCCTTATTGCAAACGTCGCATCTGCTAGGACGATTTCAAACCAAGCTTGAACTTCATAGGAGCTAATACAGTAAGAATAACCGGGTCTGGAAAGCCCCAAATGTGAACTGCCGTGAAGCGTTTTCAATGTCGCATTACCAACTGAGGCAAAAGGGAATGCGTACTCCGCCGGTGAACGCGCTAATAAAATCCTGAAGTCTGAATGTGACGTTCAAAAATAATATAACCAAATCAATAAGCATAACTTCCAACTCGTTCTAGTGCAAGTGATCTACTTAGTTCATAAAGCCATTGGTTGTTTTCAAGAGCATGAAAAGCCGAGGTGATCCATATAGAAAGTCATCTGGATTCTATTATTAAAGATATCTGGGCAAAATGCTAATGCTTCGAAGTCACCTTCTTGTACTCTTTCTATTTTCTGTTGCCATCTTGATCTGCTAAGATTTCAATGTGATTCTAATGCAACTTAGAAAATTCCAAATATTCTACTTAACCTCATCAGAAACTCAGGTTATGTCATCGAATGCCTAGTACGCCTTAATGGGGTGACAAATGACGTGATTCTCCAAAAGACTGTCGTGATACTTATCTTTCGGGTGGGATATGCATTTTGAGTAGACTTACTGGTCATAATCTGTTAAACCCCTCGATCTAGTCGTATTATTAAGGTTACATTGACCTATCATGTTTGGCCGATCATTAAATTCGTAATCTACCGAGAGCTACTGTGGTTGAGGGAAGAAGAGTGGTTAGTGGGTTTGTCCATCTACATACCACTCCCCTTTCCCGATGGAGTGTACGTATTCGATTTTCTTTCTTCTTATGAAGACTTCATCACGAAGAATCCACATGTTCACAAGCAGCATTATATTGCCTTTGGATGTCCCAAGCCGTTTCACATCCAGCAGGACCTACATCGGTGAGAAAAATAACATCAACCATCTCTCGCCTCATTCTTCAATGATTCTATATGGATTTTATTAGGCCACGAATTTGCAAGTCCGGAAAACTGTGGATTAATCTGCCGGTCTAAAGGTGTCAAAGGATATCACAACAAGAGGGAGGATTGAGGTCATAGAGTGTCTTGATTTCTAGCTATTGGAAGGAAAAAGGTAGGTCTTTTATAGTCAGGATAGTTGATATCCTTCGTTAGGGTAGGGTTGTTAGCTGGGTTAGCTTCCGGTCGGCCTGGTCCCGCGGCTCGGTCCCGCGGCTTACCTCCGTTCCGTCAGTTACAGCTTTATGTGACAAAGGATCCTCAGATAGCTCATACTAGGGCAGAGTAAATCTCCCCATGACACAATTTCTTATGTTTCTCCCGCGGTAATTATTTCGCAGGGAATCATCATTTCCTTCCTTATTTTAATATATTGTGTAATGAGGCTGAAACTTCGTGAACCCCCCCGTAAGCCAGAACAAACTCAACATCGGCATGAACAGAAGGGCCATTCATGCTTACGGCCTCTCTTATATGCAATTCACGATTGAATGGCTTTTAGGGTCTGTTGTATTATGTCTGGCTACCTCTAAACATAGCTCAATGGGATATTTATTACCGGTACCACGATTATGGGAATAATACCTTAGTTTCTAAACGTTCAAGCAAGCTGTATTGGATCGACGAACCTCTAATCCACCCTGTACAGCTGCTACCATTATGCATTCTGTATTATTAAATTCCTGTGGAATTTCAATCACCGTCTCAAATCCATAGGCGATTGCTCTGCCAATGGGTTCCAAGGCTGCTCCTCGGCTTACCGTATATATGTTCCAATACTCAACTTCCGTCGCACCATTCCAGCTCACATAGCCCTTCAGGTTAAGGCTCTCATTCCCAAGAACTAAAGATGGGGCCCAACCTCTCGGAGTAGCTTTCCACTCAGACTTATATGCTCTATAAGTTTGTGCGCCAAGATCATGACCAAATCGGACTTCAGAGCGGATGTCTTTGCTATCACCAGATGGGCCGTACTCACGTATGACTGGTGTTTGTCCGTAGACAACCAACTGATTGTGATTGCTTAGACCGGCCTCATAGTTACCCTGGCACATAGAAAATAAGTCGCCATACGGGTGAAGGTCTTGAAGCAGAACTGGGGGAATCGCTGGATCAGGAGGAAGTGATATTTTGAAGCGAAGACCCCTAGATGAGGTGACGTTAGTGTCAAAAGGTATGTTGTGATTGTCAAAGAGACTTAGGAGGAAGCCATCGTTACTCGCATTATGGGCGCGTGCATCATGCTGCCAACGGAACTGGGCTTCAGGGGCCAATGCACCAAAGCTCCCTCCCTCACCGCTGCCATTCAGTTCCCACAGGATCTCACCTGTTTTCTGAGAAATCAGGTAGAGGCCCCATTGATGCCGACTGCTGACGAGAAAATTGTCTCCCACAATCTGAATTGAGTTGATATGGAAAAAGTCGTATCCGTGCTCAGGGCTCCCATCTCCCATGAATGAAGGTAAAGGTAGCCTTGATTTTGTGAAGTTGAAGTGATCGAGAGCACTCCAGCTGAAAACGATGTTGTTGGTCTTGATATCAATCTCAAAAAAGAGACTGTCTACCACCCAGCCGTCTTTTCTCCCCCCAAGCGCGGATAAGTCGCATGGGGTATTGTTGTACGCCGTAACTAGAACCGTTCCACGGTCCGTGATCTCCTGCTCATGGAAGTCTAGCATGCCCGGCGTGACATCGGGCATGTTAGGAATAATTCTTGCGTCAAGGGAGACTTTAGATTTTATATATTCGTCATCCATGATTATCAGGTTCCCGTATCCATGACCCAGTGCTGATGAGCCTTGCCAGACGCTGATTTGCAGGGTTCCATTGACATTCTGGGGACGAAAGTTGTTGAAGCCATCTTTGGAACCTGGGGGCTTGTCAAGACAGAACACAAGGTCATTGTTTTGTCCCATAATGACAGGAAGATCTTGCGCCATCCAGACCTTGCCGCGACGTTTCGGCGCAATGAAAAGATGACCACCAGCTAACTCGCCTCCATTGCCCGTGATTGTGAGATAAGGCGGTTTGAATGGTGATGATTTATACACACGATAGGGCCATGATTCCGGATCATCTGGTTGCACCACCTCCCAATACGCTTCTGAGGAGAATAAGGGAGACTCTGGTGCAGGTAAGATATCTTGTTCCACTGAATAGGTGCGTGTGTAATTGAAGTAATAGAAGAAGCCACAATTGGCTAGAATAAGTAGGCTGATTAGGCTAATCGGCCATGCTGAAGGCTTCGTGGCCATCATTTCTAACGTACTCCGTATTACGGACTCGAAGTATCATTGCCAGGAAAACTCGTGTTTGTGAGATGTTCTCTTCCACTCCCTACTTGTACGACGTACCTACTTCCAAACAAAGGACCCTAACTAGCAATTTCAACGTGGGTTTTACCCCTTTTCTGTCGTGGCGTTCCTTAGGTCATCTCTTTCAATAGTTGGTGGGGTCAGTTGATTATTACTCCACTCTGCAAATGATCTATTGATATTGACGCAGCCAACCATACTTGGCGTAATATGCAGCGAGTGCTCTGATGTTGTTCTCATATCGAAGGATCGAAACGCTCCGAGATACCCAGAGGAGCCATATTAGTACGCAGAGGCATTATATATTTTTCAAATTGATGAGCCTTTTGAGTCAACTGACCTTGGGTCAAGGGTATGAAGAGCCGAGGGGATCATTCCTCGATGTATAAAGGAACTAATCTCGTTGCGTTTCCGCTGGCGTCTAGAATATTGAGAGTGACGCCGCGAGATTGAGCTAGGAGACCGTATTTCTTCCTGATTTGCACTATAGCATGTTGCCTCTTGCTTGCGTAGACATCTTATTATTCAAGTCTGGATATGGCGGATGTATCCGAAGCCGGAGGGTATTCCCCGCACGGCTTCGGAATAAGTTCTAGCCGTCCAACTGCCACTCCCTCCACACAGCAAAAACCCGCTGACCAGTAAGCAATATCCCCCTCGCCTTGTAGTGCTAATCTGTTAAGTGGCTCTATATTCGGAGGATCCCGATGATATAATTTGATTAAGTTGAGAGCATGAAGTCTAATAAGGGCTGCTGGACGTGTAAAAGTGAGCTTGAGCCTTATCTTCGCACAGTGAACCAAGTACTCACGTCACTAGAGCGCAAGATTGGGTGCGATAAGAATATTCCATCATGCAGCAACTGCCTCCGTACGAATAGAACATGTCTTGGGTATTCATTTCGCCTTACTTGGCCAGATCGTCCTGATAAGAGACGGAGGAAAATGGACCCTACGGTCCACGTGCCACCAAGGACTCATTTTGAGACACGTTACAGCGGACATTTTCTAAATTTTACTTTTCAAGACGTTGTTCTCGCGAAAGTTGAGACTATTAGCATTGACATGTTGACGACATCAACTTTGGGACTTGACCGTGTTCTATCTCTCCATTCTCCTTTGTTTGGCCAAGACGCGATACTTCTGAGTTATTGTGAGTGGTACCTCGCGCAGTATCATATCCGTTCGTAGGATCTGTGTGGTAGTTAACCGCAGCCTCTTAGATGAGAGAGTTATATCTCCAATGATCTCAACTACTCAAGCCCGGAACGGCTTTAGCACTGAAATATTGCCCTTGGCATTGTCTAGCCGAGTAGCGCCCGCGACGGCTTTATGTCAGGCATTGCTATCAATATCAGCGTTTCATCACCTTGGTCGAGAAGCTGCACTGCCATATAAGTTGAAAGCATTGAGACAACTTTCTAACTCTATATCAGCGGACGGATGGCCTCCTTCATCTGAACACGTGGATGCTCAGCTTGCCGCTTGCATGATGTTATGCATGCATAGTGTGTGTGCTATCCTTACTCCTTGAAAAAGAGTTTAGCTGTTAAACTGCGGCAGGTGTTTGACCAAGAAGAAGGGAACTGGAATGTGCATTTGAATGGAGCACGGAGAATGCTACACGACTGGCACCTCGGTCATCCGCAACATTTCCCATCGGAGTTCCTCGTGTCATGGTTCTTTTATTATAACGTTTTAGGCCATTTCACCAACCCTAGACAAAATGCCCACCATGATGAGAAAGGCAATACTATGCTACGAGTATGGAAAACGGACATCTCAATTGTTGGTTTTTTCGGCATGCTTGACTTGGGCTGGAGACTAATGGATCTTTAGATCATCGGATCCCTGGGCTGCTCCATCGAGCTTTTCGATATTATTAATCATATAAACGAACTACGTGTGCCTTCTATGGAAGGGGAAATCTGTCCGTTGTTAAAAAGACTTCAACGCCGGGCTGAACTTGAATCGAAGCTTTGCAACCTCGTCCAACGTCTTGATCCTGACGAAGACAAACATGTCACCCCTACGAGACGCATCCAGGTCTTGTCAACTGCTGAATTATATCGCTTAGCCACACTTCTATATCTCCAGCGTGTCTGCCCTATTGATGAGGATAATTTCACCAGAGCGGATTACCTTGAAGGGGCGTTCCGCGCTCTCGGAACGCTCAAAGTTGCTACCAGCCCATGGCCCCTTTTCATTCTCGCCTGCGAGTCACAATCTGAGGAGCAACGCATCGCGATTCTCCGAACTTTGGATCAGATGGATAATATGCGGAGCATTGGGAATGTCCTTGTCATGAGAAATATCATCGAAAATATTTGGAAGCAAAATGGTCTTCGGTCGGTAACTGACCCCAGTCAGCAGCTGAACTGGTGTGGCCTGGTTAAATCAGACGCCCCGGTTCCATGGTTTGTATGAGAAAGACTCTAGCTAATCACCGAGCCCACGATGAGAACAATCGAGTTGCAGGAACAAGGCCTCTGAAACTTTCTCTCCATTATGCTTAGGGGAGGGGCGAGTAGTCATGTCTGAGGCAACAATTTGAGCAGTAGTCTTTATATCAATACAATCAGTGGTAAATAGTGAATTAATTGGACCAATTGGTTTGATGTTTATACGTTGCGCATTTTGAAACATGTGCAATGGAGCTGAACTCGGCTAAGGATTTTATTTTATTGTGACCTTGCGATAGGAGCTCTCCAAATTGGGATAGAACTAGGCTAAACGTATTATAATTCGCGGCATTGACGTGCTGGGTGCTTTTTAGGTGTAAGAGAGGATCAAATAACTCGGAAGAGCTCTCCCAATCGAAATGTGCATAGGAAAGGCTCTTTTGGGGTTACAATCGGATAGTGGTCTGGAGTGAATGTGAATACCGAAGAATAGATCATAATTCATATCTATAAGTCATGTAACAGGACGGGCCCCGCCACTTTGACTGATTTATGAATGAATTGAAATCGATTTGAGAATTGAGGGATCGGGGCAAGATTTGGCATTCACTTGGCAGACTCATCTTAGAATCAGTGGTGGATGTATTTGTGATAACGTAATCCATAAGCGAGTGGCGCACACAAGCGAGTGGCGCACTTTCAACCCCAACGCGTTTACATTCCTTTTACATCAATTTCTTTCACATCAGACTATGGCCCAGCTTCCAAATGAATCTAGGGTTATTTTTGCCCTTCAAGCCCTTGAAAATGACCCTAAGCTCAGCATTCGAGCTGCAGCTAAGACCTATAACGTCCCTGCTACAACAATCCGTCATCGACGCGCTGGTCGTACAGCAAGACGCGATACCAGACCGAATTCAATGAAACTTACAAAATCTGAAGAGGAGGCTATTGTCTCGTACGTTATTGAGCTGTTAACGCAAGCATTTCCTCCTAGACTATGTGGTGTTGAAGAAATGGCCAACCATCTGCTTCGCGTACGCGACGCGCTACCTGTTGGCAAGAATTGGGCTTCTAACTTTATCAAGCGCCAGCTAGAGCTATATATAAGCTAGTCTTGCAAATATGATTATTAAAGGGCTAAATGTGAAGATCTAAAGCTTATTAGCAATTGGTTTTCTCTTATATAGAATATGAAAGCTAAATATGGAATTCTTAATGATGATACCTATAACTTTGATAAGACTGGCTTTATGATGGGCATTATCTTTGCAGGCATGGTTATTATAATATTAGATAGTTGTATAAGGGCTAAATTAGCTTAGCCTAGCAATTGGGAATGGTTAACTATAATCTAAGGTATTAATATACTTAGTTGGGCTATTCCGCCATTTATTATCCTTGCAGCTTAATATTATCTTGCCAATTGGTATTAAGAGTGCAATCTTCTAGCTAATTGGTATATTATAATAATTGATAATAGCTAGACTACTAATAAGGTTGGCCTACTGTAGATTAAGCACTTTGATTATTATATAGCGCCTTATATAAAGGGCAAATATTAACTTCTAATTCTTAATAGCTATAAAAGCTACCACTCAACCGAATTTAAGCTCTATTGCCAACAGCATAACATTATTACACTTTATATACCTCCACATTCCTCTTATATTCTTCAGCCTCTAGATGTTAGCTGCTTTAGGCTGCTAAAGCAAGCATATAGTCACCAGGTTAAGGATCTAATGCATATGCATATTACATATATCAGCAAGTTTAAGTTTCTCTACTCCTTCCATACAGCTTACTTTACCTCTCTTACTAAGAAAAATATACAAGGAGGCTTTGCAGGAGCTAGTCTTGTGCCATATAACCCAGAGAGGGTTCTCTCAAAGCTTGATGTACAGCTACGAACACCAACACCTCCGGAAATCCTCCCTAAGACCAGGCAGCCTTAGATCTCAAAGACACCACAAAATGCATATAAGGCTAGCTCACAGTTAGAGCATATAAAGACTCATATCTCTACTCATCAAAATAGCTCTCCAACCCCAATGCTAGCTACTATAGATCAGTTTACAAAGGGGGCAACAGCTGTAATGCATCAAGTGGCTCTTTTACGTGCAGAGGTCTCATCCCTTCGTACAGCAAATGAGGCACTAAGCAAGCGCCGAAGAGCAAAAAAGTCACGTGTACGGCTTGGAGGCTCTCTTACTGTTCAAGATGGACTAGATCTATTGGATCAGAAGGATGTAGATGAGCAGATACAGAAGGAATGGCGCCGAGGTCATGGCCAGAGAGAGTCAGCCCGTACAAGGGCTCCCTGCTGTAGCAAGTGCGGCAAGCCTGGCCATAATGTACGAACCTGTCAGGAAGCTGAAGAAATGTCTGATCTATCAAATTCTGATGTTATTATAGTAGATATTTAATTGCTTGGTGGTTAATTGAAGATAGCATACAAGTGGTGGTTGAAAGTGCGCCACTCGCTTGTGTGCGCCACTCGCTTATGGATTACGTTACTCTCGATAAGGTAGGGACAAAAGTCTCGCGTAGATACTAAATATCCCCTGCACCTACATAAACAGCAATGAGAAGGCCACCAGCATACGGAGCTGTTGTACATTTGAACCCATTCTTGGGCTCAGCAAGGTATTCCAAGAGATCTGTGTATCCTGCACTTCCCGCAATAATGTTGTCGGCCACGACCATTGCACCGATTTTGAGATGAGGTCTCACGACAGTCAATGTCGGCATTGCAAGAGTTGACCAAACTGTTATTTGCAAAAGTCAGCGTCCGCTTTCACGAGCCCAAAACGCCCATACCCCAGTTGAAGATACTCACTGTCCAGCAATAGAAAGTCGATTTGTTCTGGGAGATTTGTTTTGAGCGTTTCTCGCAGGTCCCCTTCGCGAAGTTCAATGAACTGCTCCACTTCGTTTCCAGCTCGGCTCCAATGTTCTCGGGCTCTAATTGCTTTGGTCGGTTCGTTTTCGGTGGCAATTACTTTACCCGAAGTGTTCTGCAGCTTGGCATTTTGGCCGACGGCCAGAGCGAGGTAGATGGTGCTCACGCCAAAAGAGGTTCCGGCCTCGACAACATATCTTGCCCCGCTTGCTCGAAGAAGCAGGTACACAAGGGCACACTTTTCGGGTTCAAGAGCTACAAATCGGTCAAGAGCGGCTGTGGCGGGCTGATTGTCCGTGCTGACATACGGCAGCTCGGTAAGAGCCTGGGTGTGCAAATCCTGAAGGAGATCAACAACCGCTGGTGAGGCTTGGACAGACTTTAAAGCCGTGCTGATAGTGATTTTCAAATCAGCCATCTTGACCGATTAGTCTTTACTGTAGAGGAGGCGGAGAATTGAGAGAGAAAAAGAAAGGAGCACCAAGTCATGAGTTCCGGGCCTGGATGAATGAACGAAAGACTGGAGGCAGTCTTAGCAGGGGGTATCTTGGCCTTTTATCTTAAATTCCCCTTGCTGATTGCGGTTAGCAATATGTATTGGCGATGCAGTACCGGTATACCTGATGCCGGAAATCAAGTGAGGAAAATCATGGAAAAAAGATGCGGGGATTTGGATCACGAGTTGTAGCATGATTGGCTGTGGCTTCGGAAATGCTGCGTCTTTACAGGCTGCACTGGAAATAGACACTTGGAGATTTGAGCTAAGACTTAAACAGCAACACGACTCGCATATTTCGCCTTGAGTCATATGAGGCCGGACATAGGGATGGGCATTTCCGAGGACCATGAATTTTACCGGGGTCGAGCAAGACGGGAGCATTTCTGTCCGGCACGTAAGTCTATGCCCGTTTTCAAATAGGTCTTAGCTTGTGATTGGATTTCATGGTGGGTTCCTTGATAGTTGATCGCATTTTCCTTCCTTCTAATTATTGAGCAAACCCCACACCGCCGGTACGGGATCAACCGTTGGTCTCGAGCTGAGACATTATTTCCGTGGCGCCTTTTGTTAGCCATCGGTAACAATCGAGCGCTTGGTCAAAGCAACGACCACAAGGCCCAACAATACGCCAGATGAGGAATCTTTCACGCAAGAACTTGTGATTGAGCAGCCGTTCCCGTTGTCACCCGTTCAACAACTCCACTTCCAAGCTTGTCCCCAGGGAGATGCTCCGGACCAACAAACCATAGTAGTACGGGTGACCAGGAGCGTCAAGCAAGAACCCCTTTTGGGTGGTGTGGAATTACTATTGAAATCGCATCCGATTCTTCGGTAGGTATTTGCTATTTCGTAAAACAGAGTTTTTCCCAGCTGGTATTCTCACTAGCCAACCACGTCGCAATTAATTCATCTACCGGCGAGATGTTAAAGTCTTCCTCGGCGTCAAGGTGTCACCTTTTCAATATCTTGTGTGTCTTCAAATTATTAGAGATGTCCCAGGCATTAAGGTAAAAAAAAAAACCATGTATAAATATTGTCTACTTTCCTGGTCTTGGTCCAGTTAATAGATTCCCAATTTGGAGTAAAAAATCCTCACATTTTAAATCTAGCACACCTACTTCAGCCATGAGTCTGTATCTATCCAACAAGAACAACAATGCGTCATACACCAACCTCATAAGCTATAACGGTAAGATTCTCCCGAGTTTCATTATTATTAAACCTATGCTAATTTTTAAAACTAGCCTACTTGGGGAGCATATCCATCCGGCGGAGTCTTCGGGCAAACACTTCGATACGCACAGTCTACACGACCAACGGGCCCAACTTTCACAATGGCAGCGGGCCTTTTGAAAGTGGATTTGAGACTTGTCGCGAACCAACTCGAAAAGCATGCCCAGTCGCTTGTATGGAGTATTGCCTTTTGGGGATGGGGGTATGGGCAAGGGGCCGTACGACCCAGGTTTTATCACCCTGATAGCCCTGTGAGTCTGGTAAGATTACTGGACTTTACTTATATTTCTGTACATTAACATTGGATTGGAAGATTGGCGTTAAGGTAGTAGGGCAGTTGCAGGTTTTCAAGGGAGGAAGTACCAGGTACCAAACATGATGAGCTAAGGCGCTCACCAGAATGCGATAAATCTTACTTTTAATTGGCCACTCACTGCCGTAAGCTAAAGGTCCCCATTTGATGGATGTAGTTACAGTCCGGCCCGCTATCCCAACCTATCCCGCGAGGTTCAAGCATAGAAGAATGCAAGTTATAGTATCCCAGTCATTCATCCTCATCGCGTCCAAATTTCCGGCAACCGTCCTCATCTTGGCGGTCTTTGCCTTCACCCTCTCAGCTTCCAGCCAAATCCAGAATCCCATCATGACCTTGCAACCAATTTCACACTCCACTTCCTCACTCTCATGGCAGGAGATTGCGGCGCAAAAGAGACAGCGAGACTTGGACAAAATCCCAGCCTCCTGGAAGCTCCCTCTGCATGCTATCGAACAAGCAAAAATGCAACGGAACATCGCTGATGACTTCATCAATGACCTGCTCGACCCCGAAACAAGGCGTATCACCAGCTTGGATGTTCCCACTGTGATGGCCATGACTGCCAATGGTTCACTGTCAGCAGTCCACCTTGTAACTGCATTTTGCAAGAGGGCTGCCTATGAGCATCAATTGGTGAGTCACTCTAGTATGGTACTGTGCTATGCTGCACAGACAGTATGTGCTAACCGACGCTTTGTAGAACCACAACCTGCTTGAGGTTGGGTTTGAGCAGGCCATCAAAAAGGCGGAATATCTGGACGAGCTTTGGGACATTCATAAGCAGCCTATTGGTCCTCTCCATAGCTTACCTATTACTATAAAAGACCATTATCATGTCAAGGGGATGGACACTACCATGGCATACGTTGGCTGGATAGATACATTCGAAGGCAACCGATCATCTCCGCTAAAGCACTATGCAGAAAGCGAGATTATTAGAAAGCTTAAGTTACTCGGGGGCATCATCATTGCAAAGATACATAGCTTATCTCGGCTTGTATTGTACAAATAGGGTCTTCTAATTTGCAGATCGCTAACCAATGGTAGTAGACAACCCTCGTCCAAACCTTACAAGTGAGTCCATTAACACTAACCCTGTTATCTGCACCACGCTATTCAAACTGCATCTCGCTTCTTAATAAGTATCTAATTTTAAGATGACAGTTTCTTGAAACCAATAACAACATTCTAGGCTATAACTTTAATCCAAGGAGCCAGAAATTATCATCTGGAGGCAGCTCAGGTGGTAAGCCGCAATTACCATTTGAAGCTTCCCTTATTCGCTGACGAACTGCAAGGCGAAGGCGCTGTCCAAGCGCTAAGAGGAAGTGCGATAGGTATTGGCAGTGATAATAGTTTGCTATCTCAACAGTTATTTAAAGATGTTAAAGAAGCTGACACGCATACCCAGGTGGATCAGTTTCTATGCCTGCAGCCTGCAATGGTGTGTACAGCATCAAGCCTTCGTCCGGCCGACTATCCTTTCAAAACGTTCCAAATTCAGTAAGTAAGAGAATACTATAAGTTGAGTAGTGTTAATTCTATGCTAGGCTCCTGGCCAAAATAACATCCTTACAGTTCCAGGACTTTTTGGGGCCTCTATTGCATCTTTAAAACACTTTCTCGGGTCTATTATATCCTTAGAGCCATGGCTCCACGACCCAGATGTTATGCCAATTCCTTGGAGAGAACAGCAAGAAGTTAGCGATGAGTCGGTTCTATCATTCGGATTTTCCGACTTTGATGGGGTAGTTTCACCTCGTCCTCCGATTTAACGAGGACTCGATAGGGTCGCCAAAGCACTTCGCGCCAGTGGTTATGATGTTGTCCCATGGCACCCGTCGTAAAATCTCGAAGCACTAGAGATTCAGGTAAGATCCTGTTGTATGTTGTGTCATTTGAATGTTGTATCAATTGAGCTTATACTTATAGGGTGATTTCACTGGTGCAAGCGGGGGCTACGATGTATTTGAGAACTTGGCCCTTTCCGGAGAGCCTCTTATATCACAACTCTACGAGGACCACCCTGAGGGCAAGCCAAAACCTCCGCTCGGTGCGATTCGGGTTGAGAAAACAGTTTTACAATTGCGCAATATAAAGCAGCCTATCAAAAAGACTGGATGGCAACTGCGAATACTACAGGGACAGGTCAGTTTAGTTTATAGCATGGGCAAGTCGTGGCACTGACTTTGCATATCCAATATAGGGCGCCCGATTGATGCCTTAATACTCCCAGTACTACCCTCAGCGGCTATGGTTCCAGGGGATCCAGTCTACATTGGTATGTACCTTTATTTTCCATTAATACGTGGTTCTAATTACCGAGCTAGGATACATTACCACCGCGAATGTCATCGACCATACCACTATGGTCATTCCAGTCACCTATGCTGACAAACATGTCGATAAATTCAACAGCAGCTACTCTCCTGCTAATGACCTTGATAAACAAATCTGGAAGTCCTGTAAGTCTATGCATCTACTCGATTACCTAATCGCTTTATTAATTGATACTTTTTAGATGATCCTGAAGCATATCATGGGGCACCCGTTGGTATTCAAATCTAATGTTGACGTCTTGAAGAGGAGAAGATACTTAGAATCGGCCAAATTGTGGTGAACGCTTTGTCAGATTGGAAGAAGGCCCGTGGTATGGAATAAAATATTCCATAACAGATTAACGCTTTCTGCTGTTTCCTAACCCCTAGGAAATCGCGTCACCTGTCCCCAAAATACTCGGAGTGACAAAACAGCACTCTTTATAGTAGAGTCCCGTTCTCACTGGAGTCTTCTCGCTCGATCAGTGAGTCAACTCCTTCGCACTTATAGAAACCATGTGTGCATTGCACCGTGGTGGCTAATCTCAACTTGAGCTCAAGCTACATATTCTTCGGTCTTGCCTCTTCCTGCTCAATCCAATGTTGCACCCGTATCCTCAATTCTTCCACGTTATCTTTGTCAAAGTCTCGTCCTGCTGACCATCTACCGTCATGCCTCTTGGCAGCATGCACGATACTTATATTTTATGCCTCCCTTTTCTGTTCTTTGTAAGGTCACCTCACCGCTGAAACCGTAAAGAAATCTTCACTGGCACCCTTTTTTCTGCTACCAAGGACCCGGCGAACGAACCTTTTCCTCTTGCACACTTCCATGAGCTCGGAATTCACCCAATCATTCCCGCCTGCTCCGGCCTTTACGGAAAAGGAACTGGGAAACTTAGTAGGAAAGGGACAGCCTCAAAAGAAACCCGGGCTCGTTATTTTTGCCGTCATTTTGTCACATTGATCTCGTGTGAAACCTTTGCTAAATGAGAGGCACAAAGGGTGTACATCGTCACGGGCTCAAACACAGGCGTCGGCAAATAGCTCGCGCAGATATTATCTTCTGAGAACGCCATGATCTACATCGCAGCACGAAGTGAGGAAAGGCTACTGCAGTCATCACTGCCATACGCAAGGCTTGCCCTACTTCTACAGATTCTATAGGCCGCTTAGAGGCCCTCTCACGATCTTGCCGATCTCAGGTCTGTCGCGTGAGCTGCAAAAGCCTTTATTGCGAAAGAATCACGCTTCGATGTTCTCTTCAACAACGCTGGCGTCATGCACCCAAATCAAGGCTCAACAACCACGCAAGGGTACGAGATCAACAGGGGGTGAACAACCTTGGCCACGTACTGTTCACTGAGATGCTGACTCCGCTACTTGCTCAGACTGCCTCGGTCGAGAAGGCAGGCAAGGTCAGAGTAGTCTGGGTTAGCTCGCTCTACTCCGAGACTGGATCTCTTAAGGGAGGGTTTGATCCGAATAACATTGACTACTCGAAGAGGGATGAGGGCAAGTACTTCAGATATAGCGCAAGAAAGGCTGGGATCTACTACCAAGGAGCAGAGTATGCCAGAAGCAGAAAGCCAAGGGTACTGTGAGCGTGTTGAGTAAAAAGCTCCCTCGTGTCCTATTAAGGAGTGAGTCTAACGTGACGAAGCCACTGAACCCAGGCAATCTCAAATCTGATCTACAGAGACATCACGGTTCTGTTATGAGGACGCTTGGAAATGTCTTTCTTTACCCTGCTATCAATGGTGCATACACAGAATTATTCGCTGGCCTATCGCCCGATGTGACATTGGACAAGTCAGGAACTTACGGTATGGCGCACCAACAGGCAAAATGTGGTGATCATTATTAAGTTAACTGAAGTTGTAGTTGTTCCCTAGGGTCAATTCTCGTCCATCCGATTCGATCTCGAGAAGGATCTCGTCAAGTTAGAGAAGGTGGTACTGGCATGGCGGAATAGTGGTATACCTGGTGCCTTAAGCAAGCAAGTGAGGCCGTTCGTGGACTGAATGTGGTGTGTTTCTGTAAGTTACCAATTTTCCTTACTGTGGTTATAAAAGTTTCGAGTTTCCGAAGCCCGCACCTCAAAGTGTTCGCTTATTTCGTACTTTATCTTCAAACTAATTTTATTAATTCTAATAATCATGGTTTCTGAGTACAATCATCCCCCTCACATGCCTTTCCTATACGAGACTAACAGATCATCAGTGTATCAGTTAAATTGCCAAAAGCGCCCCACAGAGCGCGGGTATTCTCTTTACCAGATGCAAGTAGCTATGCGCTTAATTGAGGCTCAAGCTGCATCCAGCCCATATAACCATAGGTGTGGCTAAGCAATGGGTAGATAGATCAACGACTGATTCATGACATATCGATCACGAAGAGAGAGCTAACCGAAAAAAAGATTTACTTAACAACCGACTTGTCTATATCTGATACTCTTTTGTATCGGCTGTTCGTGATTAACGTTGGTATCTTGGCCTCCCTACCATAACAAACCCATATGGCGTCCTCAATAATGTCACGGTGCTCCCCTGCCCAAATCCTTTAGTCTCTGCCGCGATTTCATGCCAATCGTGATAAAAACAACTCCGTTCCAGAAGCCACGGAGAGAGCCTGTTGCGCCGACAGCAACTAAAATTGGATAGGATGAAAAGGTAGGGTGAACGAAGGCGCCAACGCGATTGGTTGAAGGTGCCACCCAGACTGACAGTAGCGCCAGGAAGAAGAACAGAGGCATGAGAACATATTGTCTGAATGACAGAGACGAATGGAGGGAGGTGCTGACGTGGTGGGTAGCGGTGGCGTTACGAGAGGTTGTGATGGAGTGCTTGGGTGTAGTAAGTAGTGATTCATCGCCAGAATGTGACGTGAATGTGTGCCCGGGCTGTAAGTGGATATCATCCTCGTTTTTGGAATTATCGTAAGGAGTGTCGGTAGTTGATACAACAGTGTCATCCAAGGAAACAAAATCGTTGTTGATGGTCTGGAGAGCGCGCCTTCGCCTGACAATCTCGATGCCAACCAGAATATATATAACCATAGTGATGAGAATCATCGACCTGCAAACGACGAGAAACTGGTATTAGTTCTGCAAGGCGAGAGGGGTATGGTGGGACAAGACATACCATATGGGGACATAATAGAGAACGATTCGGAGAAGCACCCACTTTGGGGCGATCGCACACCATAACTACCGAAGGACAGTATATCAGCCCACCGTCGTGCCAATATCAACTTGAGAAAGGCTACTCACTGTCACGCTGCCATACAGAGGACCTTTTGCTTCGGTGTGAATGAAGATGAAGGTGAAAGCAGGGATGAACGTGATTGTAGTAATTACAACCGCATATTTCCACTCCAGCCTCTTTAACGATTCGGTGTCGTAGCGACGAAAGACGATAAGGAAGACATCGACAGCCATGGCAAGTGTCCAAAGTACATCGGCTAGTGGAAACCTATAAAGGCCCGTTGTTAATGCAAGCGCGTTGGTGGTTGGCTGCTCTGCACGCACATTTGATTGAGGAATGCTTGAAACTGGCACAAAGCTGAAGAGTTTCCAGCTGCGGGCCCGCTGATCGAGATCATGGTGCAAGTGACATCGAACGCGTTGTAAAAAGCGTTGATGAAGATGAGGCGGTGCATGGGATTTCGAAATTGCGGCGCCAGGCAAAACACGGTGATAATCGTGATGACGCCCAAGGCCGAGAGCGCAGAGGCTGTCCGCTCCACGACCTCCAGGGTTTTCAGCTGGCCATCCGTGAGCGTCACTTCTCCCCGGATTTGCAACATATTTGTCTTCGCGCGATCGCTTGTCGTAAATTGTGGTCAGCGGGTAGCGGCTCGGGCCTGCGCGACCGGGGCTTCCATTATGCAGTATGAAACAAGCGCTTGGAAAATGTCGAAGCAGCTTTATTATATCAAGCAGATGACGGTAGCTCCTCGCCCGTGTGTGATGGCACGATCCGGTGGTGTATTGCGTGCTCCCACATATTAACACTTTGCCATCATATTACTCGTTCATCCGTTCGCAGTCCGCATGCCTCAGGGGCTGAAATGCGTGGGGGTTGACTGAGCCCTGGCATTGAAGCGAATGGCAGCATGCAAGCCACCACTGTTGTAATTGAGCACTGTCACAAAGCAACCCAGCCGCAACCATGGACCACGGACATACCCAACGAAGAACTGGTGTCCTGAGCAACTACAAAGACATGGCCATGGTGAGCGTGGTAATCTAGGAGCAATGGATCAGTCAATTGAGCAGCGCATGGAACATCCTAACCATATCAGCACTGGGGCTTAATTAGATGTGCGCTCGGAAGCGGCTGCACAACTAACTTAGAGGGAAGTTACCTGACTACATAACTCAGTTTTCTTCCAGCACCTTGCCATATGCTCCCTAGTGGATGGTGAACGTTTGCAAGCTTTTACCCCGTTCTTATTGAGGAACACCCCTGACATCGACTTTGTCACCCACCCTAGCCAGCTTAGCCGGATGGGGCACTCATCCCAATGTTCTTCCTGCGGCTGAGGAGGGTGTGGACCCGTGCAGAAAGTTTGAGTAATTGCTTGCTATTAGGACCCTCAGCGCGCATTGCGACATTTGTCGCAACAGAGATCGGCAAGTCCTTTAGCTGGAAGGTCGAGTTTGCATGAGACAGAATCAATTGCTGCTTGCAGTTGTTGCTTAAGTATATTCAGATAATTATTCCAGCAGCGCTTGAGCGTATCCCCAACAATAAAATATCTCGTCATCTCCTTATCCTCATTCACCCCTCTCGGCCATTAAAACCTCACAATGTAGGACAGTCTTGGGTATGGCCCCAAGCCCTATCACGTGCAGGTTGGCAAAGCACGTGTCTCATAGTATGATGCTACTGCAAATACATTTCACCACATCTAAGATGCGAACTTGAAAGGTGTTATCGGGATCGATAAGTGAAACGGGAAATCGACCATAGCCAACTTTGTTCCTCAAGGCTCCCTCGCGCAAACCGTCACCAGTTTTCCTCTCCTGTCTAATCGACTGTATTGACAGGCTACATTTTGTATGGACACCGCCCGTTAATGTATTGTGCTTAGTTATTATCACGGTACTCCGTAAGTGCGCACTTAAACTACAATAAGCAAATTTACTTCCATTGAGTTAAGAGTAAGAACTTGCACCTAGCAGGACGAGCGTTGCTCCATACCCCATCTTTTCTATTGTTCCTTTCTCTTCTAACCGGTGCCCCCAATGGTTTCAAATTTGTACTTGGCTGCGCTCGACAGCGCACTATTGGAGCGAGCTGAGTTAGGTCCTTTCTGTTACGTGCGGGAATCACGTGATTGGATTCCCTCTATAATAAGTCACATTCATCAGGTAGAAAGTGAGAATCAACAATCTACTTACATATTCATACCTTAAGACCTGCCAGAGCCAGTGATTCTTAAGACGTGAGTCTAGTAGAGTTCAACCATTCAAGCGATACATCCAACTGCACAGCCGTTGGATTCACAGCTGTTGTCGAGCCCCACAGATATCCACGGCATTCACACGAGATCGACAGCGTTACGGTTCCTACGAAGAGACCGTCGACTTCGACGGTCCCAGGGCCTAACAGATACGAACGACACGGCAACGATCCGTAACACTTTCGGAACTATTATCCTATGAACCTGCTTCAATAACTGCCTCCTTAAGGCATCTTGCTGAGCTGGCTTTTTGCCTTTAACTGATAATAGAATTTGCAAGTCAGCTAAGACTAATCTCATTTATATATCCTTCTTAGTATCCTGACATATATTAAATATTACTCTAGGAAATAAGGATTAGCTATTTTAAATGCTTAAATATAGAAGAGAAACTAAGAAAAACTAAAGTAATTATTTACTTTATTAAGCTCTTAAATCAATATATTATTAGTAAACCTAATATTTATTAATAATATTATATCTTTTGTATATAAAGACATAGCTATTTCTACGTTGAATATACTCTTAGTTCTCTAAACTCTTTTAGCAATTACTATTGAGTATTATGACTATCAATCAATGGAATAAAACCCTAAGTATAATTAAAGGGAGCAGTAATTACTAACAAATATCTCTATATTGTGTCGGGGAGTTGTGGTTTTCCTAGATAGGATGGTTTAGCGCATATGTGCTTTTGTTCTGATTGGCAGATAATCCTGGAAGAAGGAATATTAGGTCCTCTTCGATGTGCTTGCAATGTTCGTAATTTCTATGACTCCTGCTCATTGCTACTGAAGGACCACGGCGGTGATGCGCCGATATTTTACCGGGCGATTTCTCACAGTACACTTCCATCCCTAGCCACAAACTCAAAAGCAAAACAGAGGCATTCCCACTGAGATGTTGATGGTAAGTGACAAGTCGCTAAAGGAAAATTATCCTGAGATATTTGCCCTGGAGATGGGGGAGATCGGATCATACGTGTCGGGGGGGAGCGCCGCCATTGCTTTGGAACTCGTTCCCAGCCTGGCGAACACTTTTCGCCGAGTAGGATACATCAAGTCTTGGTCTGACGGCGGAAAGCATCTTGAGAGGTGGTTTAGAAACAAGTCAAGGCGAGAAATTGACATTATCTCACAGGAGGAAGATATTGGTCTCAGTACAAAGCTCTGCCAACTAGTACAGTTCTAGATCGCAAAATGATTCATACATTAATAATATTCGTGGTGACAGCCTATAAAATATTTGCCAATTGCTCCGTAGATCTTAGCTATCTTGTTATATGATGCCCTTACAAGCTCGACCAAGGGGGATGGCAACGGACAGCAGTGCTTGCCTAGCCAAATCCTGACCAAAGATTCAGCTACAATTTTGTGGGGGTCAAGTAGTAGAAACCGCATATAAATTTAAAATGCCCCATTAAAGGCCAGGGGGTGAAGTCGTAGTAAACTTAATGAGGTGAAGTTATAAATATTTCGCCCAGTAAATTATTAGAAAGTATATACTTGGAGATAACTTCGAAGATATAATACTTATTTATGGAAGACTGAAGCCGTGGGCTGTAAAGGGCGAACAAGCGATGGCTTGGGCACTTAAGTTCATATTTTGTGTCTTCGTTATATTCTATGCTCATGATTCATTAACTATGTACCACAATGAAAGTCTGTCTAGCACCCGTATGGGTCTGGCGAGCAACCCATATTATAGCGTTGATTTCGAATCTTGTTCGAGCGCGCCAACGGTTCTCGCAAATGCCTCGCCTTGAAGCCCGGCCTGTCCAGAAGCCGAATCTGTTTGATACATGCTGCATCTGAGACACCGTTCTCCTACATTATAGTACCCAGAGCCTCTAACTATCATAACTCGGCCCAGGAGCCTGTCGGTGGCCTCGTAATCCAAAACATACTTGGGAACTCCACTTTCGATGGCCGCACTCCGAGTTGATTGAAGACTTTCCATCGACTGGCCGAGGAGGAGCTCGATGAGTAATATTCCAAGAGATAGGAGAAATGAGTTGCTGGAGGATGATTCTGATGTGTTATTCGGACTCGGTTGTGTTCGTTCAGGTAGAGGTTTTGGAACGAAGACATTTTGGTACTGAAGTACGCCCTCTTTCTGAACGGTTTAAAAATTGTGGTTTCTCAGACCACTCGGGATTCAAGGTGTGCCATGCATTTGTAAAACACTGCATGCAATTATTCAAGCCAGACGTAGCTTGTCGCCATACAGCAAGTTTGGGTCCTACGAAACGTCCTTCAAGGGCAACAAAGCCCACCCGTCGTCACTGCCCAGGTAGTCGAGCATGTAGACTCCATACTTGCGATTTTTCTGCGTGGAACAGTCTTGAATGTGTCCACATTGCTCGCCGCACTTTTTCTTCCCCATTCACCGCATTGCTTCCCAAATGTCGTCGATACGTCGGGTTTGTCCAAAGTCCGTGACCGCCCTGACACTATTTAGGGCGAGATTAGCCATTGCCGATTGGATGAGGACGGATGTCTGTGTTGACTGATTCCCGTTCGTTGTGCTGGTTGCTAATGATGCCATAGAGAACAAGAACGTGACGTTCTTTTTCGAAGAGGCTGTCGCTTGTGTTACAACTGGTGTCGTCTTCTTCTTCGGACCTTCGCTCATTTGAAGAAAGATTTCGCTCCATGGCCTAAGAGGAGGGTGCTGTGACAGCCTCATATGTGAGATGGCCACGCGGAATTGTAACTCTTTGTGTAATGTCGTCGTCCTCAGGAATAATAGTCCGTGATGGAGGTGCTAATCTTAAACCCACATCATGTAGGGTTGGGCATTTATAGGTTATAGTCGACCGCAGTGCGTGATAGATGCTGTTCAAAATTTCATTGACCAGCTTATTTAGTTGTCCTTGCGACCGAGACTTTCTTTCTGGTTCAAGCTCTGCGTTCAAGATGGCTAGTCTTTGGAGAGCTGAGACCCCATCCCGAATTCTCGTCAAGGTTTCCTCGTAGTTTGATCATTGTAGAATAAATATGACGCGTTAAACCTTTTTTTTTTTTTTTTTTTGACTGACGTGCTGTCGGCCCATTCAACCTAATTGCTGTCAGCTTCTTTGCTGGGGACCGGAATAGCAAGTGACAGAGGAAGCATTGGACATATCCCATTTGGATCGACATTCATTTTCTCTACCATCTCCTCAATGGCCTCCCTCATATCACGCACCGTCTCGTCAAAGATCTTAAAGGACCTCCAGAGCCTCCCCCGCAACTTGCCAAAAATTTCCTCTACTCTGCAAAGCTCCCTATACGGGTTGTCAATCATTTCCTCAATGCGTGTTTGAGGCGTGATTCCAACAAGAATTATTTCGCACACATTTTGCAGGCTGACATGTTCAGTCTCAAGGGTGAGTATCGGGCTTCTGAGCATTCGTTTGTGAGATCGGAAATTCTGGAGTATTCCGAGGCCCTTCATGTAGTATTCCATTGCCGAGACAACGAGCGGTATGCTGCAGAGAACAATACCGGCGAACTCAAAACCGTACAAGTTGACAAACCATGCTGAAATTGATCGAGCTACGAAAATAGAGAAGAGTAGAACCTAGACATAGTAGGGCTGACAAGGGCAGGGCAAAAGTTGTGAGGGGTATTGCGGCTGAGCTGTAGGCGATTCTAACCAACAACATGCCGCATCACCTCCAAGGGCCGAGAGATTTCACGTGCAGATTGATGATCCTCACTAAAGCCACAGCATTCAGGGCTCTTTCGAACCTTTAGGTATATACCTCAGTTGAGGGTTGCAGGGGTAGACTAATTCATCTGACACCTGCGTCCATATCG
Organism: Mariannaea elegans; assembly: GCA_930272665.1. Classification (NCBI taxonomy): domain Eukaryota; kingdom Fungi; phylum Ascomycota; class Sordariomycetes; order Hypocreales; family Nectriaceae; genus Mariannaea; species Mariannaea elegans. The sequence goes on along the minus strand of CAKNEU010000142.1, from coordinate 9,386 downwards.
GGGAGTCAGTGGGGCCCGGGTAAAGGTGGTGTCCATCAGCTGAGGTATAACATCCCTGAACCTCTTGCAGCCACAGCATCCAACATCAAGAGCGCTCCACTGTCCCGACCTAACTTGGATTTGGGCCTTTTGGTATTCCAGGAACTCAGCTCTCGTTGCCGCCCCAGCCTCCGGTATGCAGGGTCAGCAGGTTCACGCGCTAAAGAGCAACAACTCTAGCATATTACATGCGCCCATGGTCAACAGCGAGGGTCGCTCAGGACCCAATTTTCGGGCAGTCAATGTCGAGGCACACCAGCCGCCCCCAGTACCGGAAGTCAATCGACTCCCTCCTCAGTTTGAACAACCAGCTCCATCTAGAATTCAGCCTCGCTTCGGAGCCCAACAAATACAGCCTGCTGTTCTAACATCGAAATGGCCGCCTCCTGTTTCTTCTTCTATTTTAGAAGTGATGGCGCAGCCATCACTTCATCCTGATCCTCCACCACAACCATCTATGGCCACCTTCAAAAACCCGCAAACGGAACGAAAAGCACCGACCCAAGCATCAAGCTACTGGAGTGTGGCTGAATCGAATGACTTCCCACACCTCCTGCGGGCTTTTGGATCGGATTGGACTGCTATTGCAGCTCACATGGAGTCCAAGACGGCAATTATGGTAGGTTGCTCACTGTCCCTATCTTAACTAATACTAACTTTCTTTCACTATAGGTCAAGAACTATTTTGTACGTCAGACGGACCAAGGCAAGACGGAGTGGAATGCTATTGTGCAGGAAGCGGATGGCAAACGTTTCAGGAGCGAAAAGCGACCGGAACCCCCTGTGCCGTCAGCCGGTCATCGAGATAGGAGATACGACAACTCTGCGGCAAACCTTTCTACAACGATTGCTGTTACCCCTGACAACGGCGTTGGCCTAAGCACAAGACAATCAAGCGGGAACGACACTTCGCCCACATCACTGAGCTCCAAGATGGGCAGCATAATACCGCGGCAATCACAGCCTGTAACACTGAAGATGGCCATGGCCAGCGGGCCAATAAATTCGACAATCTCGAGGGACAATACGGCAGGTGAGTGTGCTAGGCAAGCCGATCTGTTGGCGTAATTCGGGGCCAAACATCGGAATCCTCGGGCACCTCGATAAGTATTGTAAAGGATACTAGTCTTAGTTGCTTGTTAATAAGCAAGATCCTAGTATTAATATCGGTTGTGACTGTGTAAACAGTTGGTCTTATATCCTGATGTGTGGGGCAGTTATCGAGAACTTTAGAGTAATAGGTAGCAGTACCTTTATGAGGTAAAGGTGAATTCAAGGACACCTCTGCTGTGGTAGACTCGGGGCACTATCCCGTTATGCAAAGCTATAATATCTTAGGAGAGTCTTTCAAGAACTCTTTTAACTTTCTCTATACGCTCAGTCATCTAAGTATATTTATCAAGTAACTCAGAAATATCTTCCAGAACTGAAAGATCTTGACTGAGACATGTAGCACCACGATGCTAACATTCAATGTATGCTGCATCAGTATCGGCACAGGGGATGCACTGGAGCTTACGTCATTTTCACCCCCCCACAGCTTCGGTTGCCTTCCCGAATCTTCCGCTTCCTCGGCAACTTGGCCGTGTCCAGTTGTGGCTTGGGCTGGTTATTCATGCTCCGAGAATAGCTTCAATGAGGGTTATTCGTAAAAATGCTCCTCTATAAGACTGGGTCACGGAGGACAATCAAGCCCGAATCTCGGCGGAGAAGGGTTTTACTAATCCGAGAGTGGGCGCCAGTCATTCCACCGAGCCAGTGGAATGGCGACCACGCGTTGCACTAATGAAAAGCTTGCTGGGGGAGGCCTAGATCGTCTCTCCAATCTCCGCTGTCTGCGTATGTGTCGATTGGCCTTTTCCCCTTGATAATTGTATTTTATTAATGGCAAAGTTGATGGCTGGCTAGTCACTGTGGATCGGCATTCTCGCTTTGGTTGTATTCACAACCTGAAACCCATTATTGAAAACTTGCTTCGTGTCCTCTTACATCTGGCTGTGCCTTGACCTCGTGCTTACTTATTATAATGGTGGGTTTGAGACTTTACAAGAAAGCATTCGGGCGTCAACACAAACAGTTCCATCATGTTTTGGAGACCTTTCTTAGTGACTGGCCATATATATTTCTCCATATAAGCTTCTCTACTGACGATAGTTTTATATACTTATTCCCTTCTCAATATTTTGCCGTAAGCGTTATGCGAATGGTATCCTTCCATGTCATGATGGCATTCCTGAGACCCCCACGAATACCCCCAAGACACCTATCTCAAGACAGGGCTGAAGGGCAGGGCCACAATCGTCACAATAGAGTTAAGCTCTATCACGGGTGATGCTACGCACGTCGCAATACGAATTACTGTATTGCACGTCTCGATGGAGTCTAGGGCCGCTCTTGACGTCCCTTCCCCCCAAAAAAGTTATGAGCTCACTAAGTAGCCAGTGGGTAGGCAGATTACTGTAGCCTGCCTAAGCTACGATGGGCCCATAGTCACTATCGGCATCAGGCCGATTGGTTAACATAGAGATTCACTTAGGGGCCCATTAGCAGCCACTTAGCAAGACAAAATATTCGCAGGCTAGTAAATGGTCTATGTTAAGAATAATGAGAACCAAATTGGGTGAGGGCTTTATCGCCCAGCAACTCTCTGATGACGGTATTTGACGAGAAAGTCATTCACTCTTCCAACCCTCATATCGCAGCCAACAAAATAGCGTAAGCACAGCCATCATAAAAGATCCTATACCGGCACCGGTTGACCCGTCCCGAGTCAAAACCGAGTATATGGTAACGAAACCGCCGAATAAAATCATCAGCAACAATGCAACAAAACTCACAAGGCGCTTGTTCCAGCCTTCGTCAATATATACGCCCCAACCTAGGCACTCCAAGTCCTCATTCCAAGCAAGCATGTCTCCGAGCTTCTTGGGAAATCTCTTCCACCAAAAGCAGCCAAGATGTTCGCCCGGTTTAAGCAGTTCATGAAAGAACGGAATGCTGACGATTTGAGCATTTTGAGGGCATGGAGAGTAATCGTATGTCATTTTAACCTTGACTTCTTCCACACCAGGAAGATCTGGCTTGACGAAGTTACCAGCAACAATTTCTGTGTGTGCAGACATCAGCTGGAACTATGACTATCCGTTAGCTTAAACATTGTAATATATCGATCGCTTAGCGTGGAATTCCAGTGCATTCATACCCGGACAAACTCTGCTTTTTTGGGAACGAAGACTCTGCAGTCGTCAAGATGACTCGCTAGCCATGCGGGCAACTGTATTCGCCTTAGATGCGTCGAGATCCACAAAGGGATTTCAATGTGGCTGGGAAATAGTGCTCGTAAGTTCCATTCATGGCCCCGCCGAAGCCTGGAATATTCGTTAAAGATGTCTTGAAAGAGGAATTGATCATTCGTTATCGATGAAACGTTGATATGCCCATGCTTTACTAGCCCTCGCTTCGTGTTCACACAAAGTAGCAGGTATTTTGGTCTTGAAGTAGTGGTCGGAGTTGAACTTTCAGTCGAGAAAGGTATGCTGCCACTTGCTTCTCCGCTGGCAACAACAGACGGTAGGTTCTGGATTGGTGCACCTTGCCCTCGACCACGTGACACAATAGGCTGGGGTAAGTGTGCTTGAGATGGGTAAGTTGGCAGGCTTGAGGTCGAATTACCGGAGGAAGGGCTGTGCTGGAGAATGGCTGTTGCGTCTGCTCTTATTGCTCGCTGCAATTCTGCCGCAGCTCCAGGAAGTAGTTCCTTAACATCTAAGTAGCGACGGTCGCCACATCCCTAAGATACCCATGAGACTTAGCGCTCAGGTAGAAAAACTGCAAACTTACACAAATGTATGTGATTCTCTGCGCCTTTTTGGGCGGAGGATCGAATATCCACATGAGTGTATACCAAAATGCATCTACCCATAGCGGCCATGGTGAGGGTAGAAGGTCTTCTTTGAGTTGGGGAAATTGCTGACTTCGATACTCAAGCGTTCCTTGAATTGATTTTGTGCTTGTTCCTGACGCTTCATCATCATCCTCGCCGTCTCTGAAGTCAATGGCGGGCAACAGCGAACGCGGAGGCTTTCGAACCCCGAAGTCCCGCGAAAAACCATCTTCCACGACGCCTTTCTCGCTCGCTGTATCCAATATCATTTTCTCGTGGTTGAGTAATCCCATCTCAACTGCGGCTCTTTGGTATGGTTCGACCCTAGCTGCAGATGCGAAGCGACCATCGGGTGCCTGAAGTTGAGAGAAGTGTTTGCGGATATTGTCTTTCCATGTATGCTGTAGGCTGTGCGCAACACCAACTTCACTAGTCGCAGAGCTTGGCTTAAGCATTTTAGTCGATGCCAGGTTCGCCATGCTAGTCAGCATATCGGGATGCTCCTCTCCCAGCACTATCTTCCTCATCTCCATCACATGCACCTCCAGCTCTTCCGCCTCCTTCCGTCGGCCTTGGTTCCTGTATGTTAACGCCAGGTTCGCTATGCTGTTTAGTGTGTCAGGATGCTCATCTCCTAGCACTATCTTCCTCATCTTTACTACTTGTATCTCTAACTCTTCTGCTTTTTCCCATCGGCCTTGGTTCCTGTGTATTGACGCCAGGTTGGCCATGCTATTTAGTGTATTAGGATGCTTCCTTCCTAGTACCCTTAAGCTCATTTCTATCACTTGCCCCTCTAGCCCTTCTGCTTTCTTCCATTGGCCTTGGTTCCTGTATGTTGACGCCAGGTTGGCCATGCTGGCCAGCATATCGGGATGCTCCTCTCCCGGCACTATCTTCTTCATCTCCATCACTTGCACTTCTAGCTCTTCTGCCTCCTTCAGTCGGCCTTGGCTCCTGTATGTTAGCGCCAGGTTGGCTATGCTGTTCAGCGTATCAGGATGCTCATCTCCTAGCACTATCTTCCTTGTCTCCACTACTTGTACCTCCAGCTCTTCCGCCTTTTCCCATCGGCCTTGGTTCCTATATATTGATGCCAGGTTGGCTATGCTATTTAGCGTATCAAGATGCTCCTCTCCCAACACTGTCTTCCTTCTATCCATTACTTGCGCCTCTAGCTCTTCCGCCTTTTCCCATCGGCCTTGGTTCCTATATATTGATGCCAGGTTGGCTATGCTATTTAGCGTATCAAG
>CAKNEU010000141.1:0-72178 GCA_930272665.1 Mariannaea elegans | reverse complement strand
AATCAGTTGAAGTTTTACTCGCCCCATTTTATATCCACTTTGTGGAGCATGTAACACCTTAACTAACGAGCAACTATTAGGTCATGTAAATCCACATCCCAAGAATGGGTAGCAGACGAAACGGTTCTACTAAAGATCCTAATTTAGGCTAGGGTCTACTATAGCGTGGCATCTACACTGTCACAGGGGCTATGAACGATCTGGGTATTACGAGCTCGGATTTCTCTAAAGTGTCTAATTGGCTGTATGTATTATTTTTTTTTTGTAAGTTTCCCACTCGGAGTAGTGGCGAAAGGATGGGTCAGTCACTTGGTCCTTTTGTTCTAATCTTCATTAAAAAGTTATTTCTCCATTGGTAGCCAACCCATTTCCTCCATTGGCCATATAATCCAGGTTCGGCGCTCCTCATCTAAAGAGGAATATATCTTACTCATTAGGTGGTTAACCCACCCATCCAGCCACCAATATCTCGACAATTTATTCAAAAGGACGCAAAAGTAGGAAAACACGACAAGCGCCTCCTGTTCCTCATCCGCTAGTAATTGGAGAAAACTCCCCGCTAGGATCACCCAGGAAAAGATATCAACCAAATCTTTCTGGCCTGGTACCTCATAGAACACACCGAATGTCTGGTTCAATGCATCCAGAGCCTCGTTATAGATGTGACGCCGATCCGAGTCAACAACTGATCCCTCCACCAAGTGACGCAAGTCCCGCATGTAGTCGACCCGAAAATCCTGTTCTCGAGCCCTTAGCTGCTGATTGACCTTTGACATTAGGGAAGAGAAGGGTCCGGTCACGATTCTGCTTCTTGCCTCATTAAGAAAACTCTTGCACCCTCCGATCAAGGTCATCCACTGGGGGTAGGACCAAGCCTCATCCACAGGAGAACTCGCAAATGCTGCTTGCAGACTGTTAGCAGGTTCTTAAATATCTCAAGTTTGGTGTACCGACCAAAATAAATAGTCAAGATAGAGAAGGTGAATAAGCCCTGGCTGTTCTCCTCATCCAGATTATCCATCGACTTGGTTGCGATACTTGACGCCATGTTATAGTATGATAGTGCTTTTTCACGTAATGAGTCTCTCCTTTCGGGGGAGAACTGTCCCAAATGTAGGGCTGAGATGGACAGGAGGGCAAGCATAGCGTAGTCGCATGTAAAACAAAGCTTGACTACCCGAACTCGCCATAGATCCCGGATTAGTGGATCATCACTGAGTGTTGCATATGTTGAGGTGCAAAAGTTGTGTAAGAGTTCAAGATCCAGCATATTAAGCTTCGAAGATGGGGATTCTGGCAAGACGCTCGGCTGAGGAGGTTTTTTGATGAATTCGCATTTCTCGCCGCGCCTAAGACAGTTCTTACAGATAGGCTGTTCTTCGCCGCACTGAGAATTTTGATTAGTATATATTCACACAAGGGGCAGGTTCATGAGATGCGAGTGGTCCTAGAAGTGAGGTACTTGACCCAAGTAGACAAAGCGCAAAGAGAGAGTAATCAGTCCAGGGCTAATGAGCTAAGTTATTGGATTGCACATTGAAGACACGTCTCTCTAAATCACTCCGCTTCCGAGGAAGATCGTTATTTGTTTGAATGAGAAGCCGTAGGAAGCTTTGATGACAGACGAGACGGCTCAAATATACTTCTCCACATCGCAAGGAAAGCAGCCACTTTGGTCAACAGTAACTAAGAACAGGGACCCTCAAGATTGAACAATAGCAGAAGCTTCGTCAGATAAACTCACTTTTATCTTTCTTTGCTTGCAAGCCTTGCAGCCCGTCCGTGACTTAGTGTGGGCTCTTCTGGGTTTTGCAAGCCGGGAGTCCGATACAGGGAGTGATTCTGGCGTACTCGCCATTCGTTTCCGTAAACGCTAGGCACTTCGCGATCCTCGGATGAGTGAAACGGGTAGAAATTTTGGACATATGCCGAGTCGACCAGCAGGTGGAGGGAAAAAGAGAGAAGAGGTGGGAGAAAGGAACCTCAACCGGCTGAAAGGCCATGGCTTAGCTGACGTGATTAACGACCCGCTTCCCTCGGAACCTGTTACTACGTATGAAGCAATCCATATAAGGAAATGGCGCTGTCGAGTGGGGCCAGACCTTGTTAATATGGTAGATTGACGCTCGTGAAAAGGCTTAACGCTCTTTTCTAACAACATTCGCCTATATTTAGAAGATAGTAGGACTTGGACCGACACCCCTTCACAGACAGCTCTTAATGGAAAAGAATATCTATCATCTAGACCTCAGTCAATAATAACATCGGCTTTTCATCCACGCTTCAATTTATCCACCCTATCGTATTCATGAGTACCTAACAGACCTTTGACGCACCGTACCGTACTAAAGGATCAGGATCGGCAGAGATTTGGGATCCACTAAGGCAATAGCTCCGCACCACCTTCGGATCACTTGCGAGGTACGAGGGAATCCGAAGCCACATCATCGCGTTGACCCAGTTATGCAATAAGCGACTAACCGAAGTTTTGCCAAATCCCGTATGGTAGGTGTCCTGCTCCCCGCCGAGGTTGGAAGAACTGAGAGTTCACATACCAAGCGTCCATTCTGAGGTCCCTATCTTGTGTCCAGACAACCGTCAATGACGGGTGGTTCAGGCTTGCTTCGGATTTATCTTGGTGAGATCAATACTCTGCTGCTATTTCGAAGCCTTCCGAAATACGAGGTAATGCGAGAACATGGTGCAATTGAGTGGGTTGAACCTTGGCGAACCCACTTCCCAGGAGATCGATGCAATTTGGGATACACTGAAGGTAAGTAACCTCTCCTTCAGATCAACTGAGAGAACATTTTGTCTCCAAACGACCGGACCTGTGGCACTTCTGCGGCTGATTGAATACTTCGTTGTTACTTTGTCAAGAATCTCAAACCTACGAGACTATCCGGATTCCACCAAGCATTTTGCTCCAACGACACATACGTCTGCCTCCCGTCACGTTCCGCAAGTTCTATTCTAGTTGCGCATAAATCGATTATTCAAAGCCATCTGTTCAACTCTTGTCACAGATCTCTTTCTATTTTCCAATCACTGTCTTACCCTCTTCCTTTTGAAGATTTGTTCCTTCATAGTTCTATTGCACTTTCTTTGGAAAAAAGACCAGTGCCCTTAACACCAACTCCGGCTAAGTAACTTCGCCGCCGCTCTTAGATCATGGTTCTCATCATCAACCCCATCAATTGATTCTGCACATAGGACTTGGAGCACACGATTTGAGGGCATGCTTGGCTGATGCCTCTAGCGTCAGCTGAAGACACCAGTGTAGTAGCAACTGGAGCCTTCTGGAGCTCGCTGTTGTAGCTGAGGTACAGAAAACCGTGCTCTTTCCCAGCTCCTTCGCCTTCTGTTTCGTTGCCGTGACAATGTTGTATGCCAGTTGCAAGCTCACTCCACACCTTGGGGTCGTTGGGACAGTGTCGGGTCAGAAGAAGCGATGCCTCACCTAGATCTTGTTTTTCATGTGGTTAAAAGATAGAAGAGGATGTAGCTGTGCTAATCAGGACTTCTCAATAATTGGCAGGCTTTGCTAATACATGGTGACACGAAGAAGGGTGCAAGAAGGGAAAGTTATCCGTCTGAAAGACTAATTTGGGTGAAGTAAACGATGATTCAATAATGAGATGCAGCTCTTATTTTGTATGGCTAAGCGCGGCCAGCGAGACCTACGTCTAGGTTGGTGGTACTGCATTCAACGTCGCAGCTCTCCAGCCCATGGTCATCGCTCGGTTTCTTATCCAGATGATCGACATAGAAGATGAGGAAAATAGCCATTACAATAGCCATCAAAATGGCATCAAAGACATAGAGGAACACCTCGTGAGAGATGATGTAGCCGTCATTCCCTTGCAAGTACTCGACAACTCGAAAGATACTACGGATCAAGATGATGATGCTTACAGTGTACAAAACCCACAGGTCATGCTTCCAGGGAATGACATTCTGCTGGGCCTTGGGCGTCGGCTGCGTGTTGCATCGATAGTGGAAGAGAAACGAGGTCAAGACGAAGATGCCAAAGATGGCTATTTGAGAGAGCAGACCGGCGACGATAATTTTCTCTCCTCTATCGTACGCCCTGATCGTCCCAGTGGCTTGGATACCACCCCCGGCCGCTTGCAAAGAAAATGATATAACATTGCCGCAAACGAAAAGCTTCGTCAACCAGCGAACGGGTATGAGTGATAGACGTTGGGCGTGAAGCGACGTGATTATTCGGGCGAGAATCATGTAGATGGACGCGGCGAAGAGGGCCGGCGCAACGAGAATGAGGATAGCTTGAATGCTGTAGGCAGCCACCGACTCCTTATTGAAGTGAGATAAGATTCGGCCAATATAACCGAGGGTTTCAACTGCGTTCGATTAGTAATATTTCTCTGTTCTTGCGCCATCCTCATGCTTGGCATTGCATAGTTCCAATGCCAACTATCTAACCACCTTTTTGGGAGGGGGCGAAGGGGACGACATACAAAGGCCACCAACGGTAAAAGGAATCCAGTACCAGGCGCGGGCTCGTATCAGACGCCAGGTGTGAAGACATGACAGACCACTGAAGATAACAGCAGCGACAATGGCAGCAGGGAGCGAGGGGGTGTACCGGTACAACTTGAAATCGAGCCTACCGTCGGGTTCAACGGCAATTCGCGCGACAAGAGCGTCCATCTTTGCAGTCGATGAGCGCCAAAGATCCACGACGAGAGACAGAAGTTGAGAAGGAAAATACTCAAGCAGTCGACGGATCTTCCTGCACAGGCGACATGGCCATTTATCAACACTCGCCCGATCGATTGTACTTTTGCCGCCAAGATCAGACCCACCTCGCATGTTCTCGTACTCCGTATTCTCGCATTTATTCGAAAGGAATCGAAATCCACTGTCCCTTGTAAGATAATTACATGCAGCGATCTGATCTGTGCGCCAATCCTCAAAATTGTGGCTCCTGCCAAAGGTCCGAGGCTTTTGACCAGGAGTTGATGATGTCCTCGCATTCACTCGCACCTCGCATTCACTCGCACCTCGCACTCACTCGCACCTCGTATTAAATCCGAGGGTGGGGGTAATTCGTCACATCTGCCGGGCGATGTCAACCAGTGTTTTGTCATATCAAAGGGTGCGACGAGACTGAGACTGGTGTAGTAGAAGGCGAGAATGGCTGGTCGAAAGGTCTGTTTAACTTCTTATGCGACAGTCGCAGAAAGCAACTGACGCAAAATCAGTCTCCATATTCGAATACGCAACGCCTGCGGGGACAATTTATGTTGAGACCTTGTGACTAAAGCTCCGATATATAGGAATGGGGGCCAATAAAAGCACACGCCTTCAAAAGTACATCAATTTATATGGGCCTCCTGCCCGTGATAGAAGTACCACCAATCGCCGTCTCTACATATCGCAACATCGCACTGGTCACAGCCGTAACCTGGTCGCGGCCGTAGATAGTCCGCCTTACACGAGCCCGAGCCCTTGCGTTGTTGCTGGCCTCAACTAGGGCTCGGCGTTGTATGCTTTGTGAGCGGCCCTCTCTAACTCGTAGTCCCTGACAGCCCAAGCACCGGGCCGTCTCCCTCGTCAGACATGTTTATTGTAGCGGTCTGGTCTTTTCCCCACGGTAGGCTATTTTGGTCTAGGTTTATGTTTGAAGAAGGATCAGGGCGTTAACGGTTCTGAGCAATAGACAAGGGGTTGTTACGTCTGTTGATGTACAAGTAGATTGCAGTAACCAAGTTGTATTGAAAGGTGAGGCAGCTAATGTCCATCTAATATGCAAATGAGACGGCTTCCGACGAGAGTTAGGGTTATGATCGAATTCCTGGAAAAGGGACCGACGGAAACAAAAATTTTTAATTCACCCAGGGCATGCTCAGTGCCTTTTTGTCATTATCCTTGTCCCCTTCCGTAAATAGAAATTCCTATCCAGAGTACACCCTGTACTAGACACGGCAAAGGTCCGACTTGGATATGATGCCTTTACCAACGATCGGAATGCCTGGCTAGAGACCGATGAGCGTGGCCCTTGGCGGTTAGACTTTTGCTAGTTCAAGGTACGGACGGCCGAAAATGCGAGAACGTAGACCGCCAACGGACGATTCTATTCCATCGCCTCGAATGTTTCATCCAGTTGTTATTTTATCCTCTAAAATGACTCTTGTTGGCTCTATTGCCGCCTACAACTTTGATTTCCTTTTCGCTCATACAATCTATCGCCACCATCAGAGCTCGTGTTCTTGTGGCTCGGTACTGAGAGCATATGGTTTGTTGTCTACTGTTGCAAAGAGGACGTCTGCTAAGCAATAAGAAAAAAAAATACGGTACCAGAGATACTAAGAGAATATTAATCTCGTTTTGCATTAACGAGCTCCAACAATATCCGAGATGGCGTAGGCGCGTTGCTAAATACGTATGATTGCCAGCTAGCCTCAAACAACAGGGTTCGTACTTTGTTCTCGCCGAGCATCCGAATCCGAGATCGAGGCGGAGCACTACAATTCCGGCGAGTCTGACCTATTCTGTCCGGGACAACGACCCACTGTTGCCATGCTCTCCCGCGTAAGAGGAAAGCGGCTGATGCAGACGTTAAGTTAACCCTTCGGGGGAAAAAAGAATTCAGCTCAGGCTTGTAGGTCAGTCAAGCCATCAATGTGTTGAAAGATTTATGCTCCACCCTCGCTACTTCCAGGAGTCGCTGTGGCAAGGGGTTATAAAAATCCCCAGCCGCTGTCAACAAACCCGTACTGACTTGTATACAACACTCTCTTACTTAATCTCTTTCCTCCTCCTTCGTCACTCACTTACTAACTCTTTCTTTCTTTCGCATCCCCAGTTCACTTCGAACTTGCGACCTGTTTAGCCTAAACATTCCTTCAGCCCTTCGTTCACTTGCAACCATGGCTGACTCTAGAGCTGGTGCTCGAGATGACGCCATCTTCGTGCTTTACCGATATGACCCCTCCATGGCCGCAGCTGTCACGTTCATCCTCCTCTTCATAGCTGTCACTACGTTGCAGGTGTACCAGCTCGTCAGGACTAAAACATGGTTTTTCACATGTTTCATCATTGGTGGTTTCAGTAAGGCTCACCTCAGTTACCGTATTCCAGAGATCACGAATGTAAATTAATCTCTACCACAGTGCAGTTCATCGGCTACATTGGTGAAAGTATCTCTATTGAATCACTCATTGATTTCCATGTTGACCTATATTATAGAGAGCTGTGTCTTCCAGCGAGAGTCCCAACTGGACAGTCAAGCCATACATAGTGCAGACCTTGCTCTTGCTCATTTCGCCAGCCCTGTTTGCGGCTAGCATCTATATGATTCTGGGCCGGATCATCCTCGCTACAGACGGAGAGCGCTATTCGCCCATCAAGAGAGTATGGCTGACCAAGTTGTTCGTTCTTGGAGATGTCATGTCCTTTCTGCTCCAGGGCGCCGGTGAGTACAAATCCTTTCGTCAGCTCCTTCAACACGATAACCTTTCTAAACAACCTCCGCTGGCAGGTGGTGGTATGATGGCTACAGGCACACTGGAAGCGCTTCACAACGGCGAGCGCATCGTCATTATCGGGCTCATTGTCCAAATCGTGTTCTTTTCGTTATTTGCTATAACGGCCGCCGTATTCCACAAAAGACTGTCGAGTGCCCTATCCGCCAAAGTCCACGCGTTGGATATTCCCTGGCAGAAGTATTTGATGATTTTGTACATCGCGGCAGGGTTAATCATGGTGCGTTCTGTTTTTCGCCTGATCGAGTACGCGCAGGGCAACTCGGGCTATCTCATTTCTCATGAGGCATACCTGTACGTTTTTGACGGCGTCCTGATGTTTCTAACCATGGTATTGTTCGCATGGGAGCACCCTAGTGAGCTTAATGCGAAGTTGCAACGAGGAGGTACCGCTGTGAGGCGCGGCACTCGAATGTACTGGGCGCAGTGAAGCCTTGATGCCGAGTTTTCGGCAACAGAGCATGCGTGACCCACTCATTTCGGCATTCTATCGACGAATGACAGTCAGACTGGCAAGCGACCAGGCGGGATAGAGACACTGCTACAGATGGTGCACACGAGCTACAGTCTTCGGCAGAACGACATGGATTGAGTCTCGGGCTATGTTAGAACAGGAGCCACGGGTCTACGAAATGAATTCTAGGCCTTGAAAAGCAGTGGGGTAAATGTTGGAGCGACAAGCTGCCGGGAATATTGTAATAGAACCGCCTCTGTGATCACGGCACCTGATCAGTTAGCACCTATTGCTGGGAGAGTTTATATGTTGATTAATGTCTTAAGGCTAGTAGATAGATTTGTACATTGGAGAGAAAGCAAGTTATACAAAAAGATCCTTCTTATTACTACAATCATTTGGATAAGTAGCTGCCCCAAGCTAATAAAGCCAAGCATTTAATAATACTATATCCCCTGTCTCCTTAATATCCTCCCGATCCTTTCTCCAAATCTCATTTAACTTAGATTAAAATGCCTGAATAGCATCTTTAACCTTAACGGCTGCCCTTTCCTATTTATCTAAAAGTACATTAAGGTCTTAACCTCTTACTACTTTAAAGAATTTACTATAAGGCCCCTCGTCATGCACGCGCTAATTTTAGCATCCTCTTTGTCCCAGAAACCGTGGTTATGTTCATCATTATCGAGCCTCCTGTGCACGTTAAAGATCTCTGACTCCTTGAAACTTTTCTGGAACTCCTCAGAAGATTGAAAATACCTTGCCACTGCGAAACGAAACTGAATCCAGGGCTGGTGCTTGGAGACAATTCTGAGATTGGGTGGATTCCTGTAGGGATCTCTCACATTATGCCAGGCAATGTCCAGAATATGCTCCCGGAAAATGATTGATTGATATGGAAGTGAGAGCCGAGAGCCTCTATAACATCTCTCGATAGGCCTTCGACAACGAAGAGACTGAAATTGACGTTTGTGTCGCCGCCTATCTGTACCAGGCCGTCATTTTGAAGTGCTTCAGGCGTTTTGTATGAAGCTGATCCTGCTCTTCCCGTTTGAGATAGTCAAGCCAGGAGACATTCGTTTTCCTCACGCGCTACTCCCTGTTGACCTCAATACCTTGCTGACTTGTGCCTTTTTTCTGTCGCCATGCGCGACGAGATAAACCCGAAGTTCCTTCTTCATACGCGTAGCCAAGGTGTTCGCGATTATCCCTGAGTATTGACTTGGGAAGTGACTTTCTCTCCGGCATGACAAACAATAAAGTTGGGGATCGAAAATTGAACTCTCTGAGACTAACGAGAGAGTATGTATCTCAGTGGGTATATTGGCTGTAGGATTATATCGTCCCTTAAACTTCAAATGGCAAAGGTGTAATATAAACTAACAAGTGGCTCCGAATTTGGCAAATGTTGTGGGCCAAAAAAAAACTGCTGCTGCTCCTTCCCATTCATATGCAATATGCATATTTTATACACCCTCACCAAATACTTATAGGAAGTTCTACTGTGCACATATTTATCACATCTTGAACACTACACACACATAAGCGGCGGAATGGGGCTTGCTTCATAGTCCATCTAAGTGCACTCTGGGTGGATTGATAGATCTTCAAATAGGCCTACAAGTGCATCTGTATAGTCTCGCCAGGCTTTGTTTGCACTCACATACCTGCAAGAAATGTCACTCATAACCACGCACCTGCTGGCTGCTTGAACACCACAGGCAATTTGGGTGGCTCTGCCTGCGAAGCTCATCAGAATTCCATACAGAGACCGGCACTGAGCAGGACATACCCCTGTCTCCCGAGCATGCTTCAAGTACCGTCAGTTTACGTCCACACACTCGAATGGAGGAACGCTAGTCAGGGTAGCGAGCATCTACGAATAGCTTTTCTCGAAAGGGTCGGTATGGTTGTACACCGCTACCATGCTGCCGAGCAGGACGCTCGGGAATAACAACACTGTAATTAGCTGTGTGCGCACTTTTTCTGTACTGAAGTAGCTTAGTCAATGCAACTCTTTGAGTCAGATCTGTAGCACTTCTGCTAACACTAATATCTGATCACCACGAATACAGATCACTCATCGTGCTTCATGCAGCACGCTGGGTGATCCTGTGCAATTAAGACGGGGAATCGCACGAAGAAAGGTGGAACCGAGTGGAGAAAAGATGAATAGCGGACGCACGTCAGCCGTAGTTACCTTAATTAACCCAGAGATCTGCACAACGATTAGGGCGAATCCTTGAAGGCTATGTTCCCTTTGCGAAAAAGTCAGTGCTCAGCTGCAGCAAAGTTTTGATAGCGCGGATCTATCAGGAAGAATCACTATGATTCATTCTGACCGGCCCCAAAATGCACTAGCGCCGTATGAGCTTGAGCTTTATATATCTTTCCAACGAGAACCTCCATTCCTCGCCCCGGCTACGTCACATAAGATCAAAACATCGCAGTGCATACACGTCTACCAAGTAAAGCTCATCATGGATGCAACCAGCGAGCTGGGCAATCTGCAGGCCCCGGGCCGACCCCAAAACGCCTCTATACACGAGTCAACCGACGAAGAACCCAAAACCATGCTTACACCCGAACCAGTAAAAGATGACAAGCTTCGGCCGACGGCCCTCCGTTCATGGAGGTTCTGGGCTATCATTATGGCATTAAGCATCACGGGGCTGATGTCCGCAATTGAGGGTACCATAATAACGAGCGCGCTACCTACCATCACGAATGCTCTGGGCGGCGGCGATGCCTACATTTGGGTCCCCAATGCCTATCTCCTGGCACAGGTAGCCATACTTCCTCTTGCCGCACAAGCAAGTAACATCTTCGGCCGCCGCCATCTCCTCCTAGGAGCCGTCGCCCTCTTCACGCTCGGAAGCGGTCTCAGTGGCGGTGCCTCCTCGATGACCATGCTGATCGCGGCCCGCACTATTCAAGGGCTCGGCGGCGGCGGCATCAATCTCCTAATCGAGACTATCGTGACCGACATCGTCCCGCTCCGGGAGCGTGGCCAATACATGGCTCTTGTGGGGATCGGCGCTGTTGTGGGAGCTACCGTGGGTCCATTTCTGGGTGGCCTGATCACCGACAATGCTTCCTGGCGGTGGTGTTTCTACATCAACGTGCCCATCGGTGTTGGTAAGAACGGCCCTCTTTTCTGTTCTCATGGGGAACTGACCAATCCCGGTTTCTCTTACTGACCATATCCTAGTCGCTTTCGGGATCCTGTTTGTTTTCCTCCGCGTGAAGTACGAGCGCAACCTGAGCTGGTCGGCACGTTTCCGGCGCATCGACTTCTCTGGTAATGCCATTTTTGTGGCCGCGATTGTCTCCGCCCTGATTGCGCTTACTTGGGGCGGCTCCATCTACAGTTGGAGCACCTACCACATCGTTGTGCCCCTTGTCCTGGGTCTCCTAGGCGTGTTGCTCTTTGTTGCATTCGAGTGGACCCCGCGACTCTGTCCGGAGCCCTCATTCCCGCGGCAGATCGTGTCAAACCGCACCTCGGCAGCCGTGCTCATCCTGACCTTCATCCACGCGATCGTCGCCTACTGGGTATACTACTTCCTGCCGATATACTTCCAGGCTGTTAAGGGTTTGTCACCCCTCCGGTCTGGAGTGAACACATTGCCTAATGTAGCTGGTGGGCTTGTCTTTGCGGTTATGGGAGGCGTCCTGCTCTCCAAATTTGGCCGCTACAAGCCTATTCACTTGGCCGGATTCGCTCTTACCACCGTCTCCTTTGGCTTATTCAGCATACTTGATGCCAACTCAAGCATCGCCGCGTGGGCATGCATACAGCTGCTCAACGCTCTCGGCAGTGGCATCCTTGGCGGTGTGCTCCTACCTGCGGTCCAGGCGCCTCTGGATGAGAGCTACGTCGCCACGGCTACCGGTGTCTGGAGCTTTGCCCGCTACTTCGGCTGCATCTGGGGTGTCACTATCCCTGCCGCCGTGTTCAACAATGAATGCCACCGCCTCGCGAGCACCATCACTAACGCGAAAATCGCTAGTAATCTGTCGGGAGATAATGCCTATCAGCATGCCACGGGCGCTTTCCTATCCAGCATTGAAGATCGGGAACTTCGTGCAGAGGTGGTTGCAGTCTTCACCGGAGCAATGAGGACGGTTTGGCTTGTTGGGATTGCATTTGCTGCATTGGGATTCTTGGTTACTTTCATGGCCAAGGAGATTAAACTACGGGAAGAATTGAACACCAACTTTGGGATAGAAGACAAAAAGGATGCTAAGATCTCGTCAACGACAGGCACTGAAGCTGTACTATCTTCTGATTCGGCCTGATGGAGTTAGGGTTTGACTTAAATATATAGAGAGTGTAGGGTTTTGTATATTACATGGTTAGGGAATAGGATCATCCTCAAAAGGGGCCCCTCGTCATTGGCCTCTAGACAGTACGACGTAATTGACGTTACTGTGTTAATGTGCTATTCTAGCTCCAACGGTGACGGAATATACTTAGTTTAAATATATATGAATGATATTTAATTATGTAAGCAAGGATTAGTAGAAGGAAATAGAGAGAGAATAACTACTTTATTAATTTTACTTTAAACCCAACTTCTTATACAGCTTTTGCACTTATTGATAATATTAATACATACAGCCCAAGTTAATATAAGGAAATAATTTATTAATAAATTTGGGATATTAATAAGAAGCTTCTAAGATGCTCAATTAATTTAAAGCTCCTCTATTCAAACTAATCCTATTACTTATCTTAGCTTAAAGTTCTACCTTTTAGAGCTTCTAGCTTAAATACCTTTTTAACTATTATCTATAAATAAGGCTATTTAAACCTTCTTCATTTATATTACCAAACTATCTTACTTACTTACTGAGTAGGTTTTAGCTCTTACTAATATTAAAATTAAAATTGTTCAATAATACCAACTACGCTATATACCTAGAAAATAAAGATCTCTACTTGCAGCATTGCAATAATGGATTATATCTAACAAAAATCATTAATTACACGATCTCTACTGTAACCGTCGTACAATCTTCAAAGAGCTCTTCCGTACATGAACCAATACCGACCCGTTCAAATCTCCCTTTAGCTGAGATAGACGGCCTTAATATCAAGAACCAGGATTCTGGACCCATCATCACGGGTTTATCATCATCACCAAATCTACCGGTATATGCCTCCCAGGAGAACAATCTCAAGCAGTAGAGTTCATCGTTCCTTGTGACACTCCCCGGATGATCCATAGTCACTTCTATAGGGTAGCTTCCGGGTCGCGCGCACACCCTCGGTTCACCTCGAGGTCCAGATGTGGTGGCCAGGTCGACGGGTACTCTACTTCCCGTGAGAACAGCTCGCCAATCAATGACCGTGCTGGTTTCATCATCTGGAAGTTCTCGCTGGCAAGACACACTCTCAACTTTGACACAATTTGAGAGAACGGGGTCATACTTCCAAAGCTTTAAGGGATCATCAAAACTGTAGGTAATGGGTTCATCAACTGACGCCCACGACCAGCTTGGTATACCAAGCTCTGCGCCTCTTTCAGGTTCTTCGTCCGTGCTGGTCTCGGTCAACTCCTCGGCAGTTATGTCAGGACTGAGATGCTCCACTTTCCACGCGAGATCGAAATGGAACTCGCGCTTCCAAAGGCCCGCGAGGTACTCTTCTGCTTCAGCGGGCTCGGCAGGTTGATCTTGAGCACTCTGCCGAAGGCTTTCGTGCACAAGCTTGGCCAGCCCCGAGATGGCATTGAGTTTGTCTTTCCGCTCTGATACCGATCGTTTTGAATACTCCGTTACAAGGTCTCTCCATCTTCGACAGGCTCTCGAGGGGTAATATGGCTCGTCCTCCCGCCCATCCCCGTGATATTGCTGGAACCAGGTAATTGCGGGTGGCGGTTTCGAAACCTTCACTTCGGCCTTCAGGAGGCTTTGCTTCAGGGATGTTGCCAGTTGTGCAAACCTAAATGGTTGAGGCCTCCATAGAATATGGCCGCATTCACATATCTTGCGGCAGAGGCATTCCCAGATCATTTCGTCCCCGTTAAAGCACAGGCGCCGGTTCGGTAGCAGGCTTTCTTGTAGACACCAACCCCTCTTGTCGAGTGACCATGTTTTCCTCAAGTCACACTCCTGTTCAACCGTAGGTCGAATGAAAATCTCGAGTGGTGCCTCATCTTTCGCGAGGGGGACGTCGGCGACGAAGTGGTGCTGCCATTCAGGATGACCATAGCGTTGCTTGCCTAGGAATCGTAACTTGCAACTCGCAGGCTCCAGGACAGCTATGGTAAGGCGAGAGTAGAGATAAATTTGATCCATCTGCGACGCGTCCTTAAGCCAAGCCACTGGGTCATCCTGCGCAATACATAATGAATCAACCCACAAGTTGGGAATCTTTAGCCCACGGCATACAGCAATGGCGTCCTGAATTCCGAGAGGCATCTTGGAGATGGGGATCGATTCGTAATGGGAACTTAAGCTGTGCGTGGTTGTCTTCAGAATGTCGTCGGTATCTGAGCCCCAGCAGTAGCTGAGACATGCATATGGCGCAGGTTGACCAGGCTTGAAGAGGAATGGCTCACGGGAACCATCCCAGGAGCCAACATCTATAAGATGGCGTGGCATAAAGCCTTCATTCGGTAAATCGCAAGCCTCGTCATGCTCGAGGCAATATGAGAGCCACTTGGCTGCTCTATCAAAGGCGGCTTGGGAGAAGGATTGCTCAACAACCTTTAGAGACTGAGACCGCGGGTTGCGTATCTTATTGGGCGCTTCTCGGTTAATATACCCAGGTTTCTGTTCCTCGTACATTGGTTCCACTATCAATTATTAATGAATGCCAAGAAATTCGACAAAGCCATTTTTCCAATGTTAGCCTACCCTTTGACCGGTGGAAGAACTGGAACGAGCCAACCTCAAGTGTATCTGCTAGATAATCCTTCGCTTCCTCAATTGCCGGTCCCAACAAGAGATTCACCGTGTATACGCTCTCGAAAACAATCTCGATCAAGCCGTTGCTGTCCTTGTAAGCATCAATCCAACCAGGCTTAAAGGCCTCAACGGCCTGCAGGAGCAGCTGGCATTCCGAGCATGTCGCAGAATACTCGAGACAGGTCTGGATTGGCACGTATGTTCCAAAGCGGTTGCTCACGAGTTGCGCATGAGGACATCTTGCAGAGGTTACTGAGCCATCGTACAGGCTCGAGCCACTGCATCGACTTGACCCATCTGAAGAATTCTGCTCGTCTGACCCGGTGGCGTATATATCCTGTTCGTCTGACATAATAGCATAGATATCCTGTACGTTTTGTAACTGTCACTGCATCAAACGAATCCAAGCCTGTGGGCCATCAAATAGGGAAATCCTTTACTGCTGACCTTTTGCTTTCAGCTGTCTGTAAGCTGATGCCTAATCTTCAAGTGAATGCCCAATCTGCATCTCCGCTCTTTGTCAAGCTGACGTAAGCAGACTCATTTCTCTCAAACACGAGTGGATAAGCGGTCAAGAACAAATAGACTAGATTGTAGATGAAGGCAAGGTATATCGAGATAAACAATACCAAGGGCTTTGGGAAGAGAAGCTGGAAAGGATAGCTTAAGTACTTGGTCAAAAGTTCTTGAGACCCAAATTCAATCCCCTCTTGCTTTATATGAAGTGCCCAATTCTTAGTATGTCTTCTGAGGCTGGTAACCTTTTTTTGTAAAATGCAGGGCGCATAGGTCTCCTCGAGAAAGAAGACACTTAAGAGAAGGCTGATTAGACCCATGATGCTTCCTAACCAAGCGGTCTACATCCAGCCCAGGTATGAGTTGCAAATAAACTGCCTCTATATATAGCCCCAGACCTTCCCCTAACTTCCATTCTGCAAGCAACTCCCGGATTATTAATGCTACCGGAGACTCAAGCGCAGTGGGTATGCGTAGCCGCGATGAATGTGGGTTCTGATATGGGATAAAAGGGACAAAGTTCGACAAAGAGGCATCATCACCCGATTGCACTCCTTTCTGGGCAACCACCAAGGTGTCAATTCCTCGTTCTGATTGGCCTCCTCCACAGGATCCCACTCAGCCTCTTCAAACAGGTCGGGCCACAACCCTGGTCGAGCCGTTGTTCAGCCAGTTGAACCAGGGCTTCAAACGGGGAATTGCCTCAAGGATATGCCAGGGGGTCAGTTGGCGATTGATCATACATAAATGCGCAAAAATAGCGGCTCAAAAGGGTGCTGGAAGAATGATGTTCGAAAAAGATTGTAAAGTCCAAAAACATGGAAAAAGACAAGAAGATGCGACGTCGGGATGAAAAGCGAGAGAAAGCCCAAGACTTACGTAGGTGAGTCTAGAGAAAGGGCCAGTAGAGGCCAAGCTAAACAATGACTCAATATGTTGTGCAATAGAGTGGGACTGAGCTAACAAATCGACGATTGGGAAATAAAGGAGAGTGATGCTTGATTCCTCTATCTATCTAGCTGAACGGCAGCCTATTTATCTATCTGAGTAGCTACGATGATAACGGAGGTCCCGGGGACCTCCGGCAGTCATAGAACAAGAAGGATGGTGCGCAGCTGTTTATATATACCACCAGTTTCTAAAAATATATAAACGCTTTGTTGGTCGAACTGCAACATTTTGCGTACTGCATAGTCTAATAACCCCTGTAAAGCTGAAAAAACTACATAAGCCTGTAACGTATATTGCACCCAATATTTTGGCAATTTAGATCATTTCCGCGTTCTATGTAAATAGTGTCTTGGCGAGGCAGAAATATTAACTCTCCTGGACCAGCACAGACCCCTGAAGGGATTCAGTACACAAATAAGGAAATCAGCTGATGTATCAGACTCCTCTCGCTAAATATAGGTAATATATTGCTAATGACAGGTGATTTCCAGACTACTAAACATCCCTTAGTGAGTGCAAACAACACTCCCTACTTCGTACATGTACCCCGTAAGGCAAATAATCAGGCTTCGTAAGGCTATAACCAGCAACATAGAGAATAAAAAATGATAAATTTGCAGAAATTCCCAACTGAAAAGCCACAATAGTAGCGGCCAGCATAACACCTTCCCACTTACCTTTCCGTTTTCTCTCCAATTCACACCAAACCCACATTATGCATTATAACCCTCTCACTCAATGGTAGCAAAACGAGGGGATGTAGACAACATGAGGGCTGATACAAGGTACCAGGGATTGAGTGGTCTGGAGAAAGCTGACCGTAGGCCCGCCCGTACAATAATACATTATCGTAGTCTGCCTTTAATTCATTGATAATACATTATGCCTCGAATCACTGGATTTTCGCTTGCATTGCATTTTTAATGTTTTACCAACGCAGTAAACCTTGCTTACAACAAATTCACTACTCTCTTCTAGTATTTGTTCTCATTCACTTAGTAGTTGGCCTAAGGAACCTATCCTCCCCAGCTATAGTAGCATTCCAAGTGAACAGATCATCAGGATTGTTTATAGTTGTAAAGTCAGCGGTCTGAGGTGATA
The DNA here is from genome assembly GCA_930272665.1 of Mariannaea elegans. Classification (NCBI taxonomy): domain Eukaryota; kingdom Fungi; phylum Ascomycota; class Sordariomycetes; order Hypocreales; family Nectriaceae; genus Mariannaea; species Mariannaea elegans. The sequence goes on along the minus strand of CAKNEU010000141.1, from coordinate 54,727 downwards.
ATGCATTGATAATGTATTCTGGAAAAGAATAGAAAGAGATGGTCTAAAGTTATCAGTGCCGTGGATGTATATAAACTGAGGGTGCCCTGGTCGCTTTCTTGAGGGTTGCTCAAGCTAGCAGGGATGAGCCGAAACGGAAGAAAGCTAACCCGAGGGGTGGTCGGTATTTTAAATTGATCTAATTGGCTGAATTTGAACCTTTTGTGGGACAAACCCTCAGGCATGCTTTATTAATATATTAGCCCACCAAAGCTTCCTTGGCCATTTAGAAATCTTAGGAACATAATATATTTGAGATATAAAGGTAGAACCCATCTCGAATAGTATTATGACTCGATCTTGAAGGATCTGCGGATATTAGAACTGGCTGCTTAAGGTAGATAGATTATAGTTTTGAGCATCCTTCTTAAGTTAGCAATGCATTGGTAATGCATTATCAATATATTAAACGTTACTTACCAAATCATCTTCGCTACTGTCTCTTAGTGTTTGTTCTTGTTCACTTAGCAGCTGACCTAAGACCTAAGTTACTATCCTCTCTGACTACAGTAGCATTCCAAGTGAATAGATTCCCAAGATTATCTATAGTTGTGGAATTGACGATCTGAGATGATAATGCATTAATAATGTATTGATAATGTATTCTGGAAAAATAATAAGGAAGAAGGTCTAAAGTCTTGGGATAACTAAATGTAATCTGAGGAATGCTCCATTTTTCGCTTTCAATAGCCAATTATCTTTGAAATTGCAAACCCCGGGCCAAGTTTCTTCCGCCCCGCCTTAAACCTTGCTAGCTTGAGCAGCCCTCAGGAAAGCGACCAGGGTAGCCCTCAGTTTTTCTAGATCCTCCTCCAGTTTTCACTTCTAAGAACCAATTATATTGCAATTAGCTACCCACGGGTTAGCTTCTTTCACCCTGCTTGAAACCCTGCTAGTGCTATCAACCCTCAGGCAAGCGACCAGGGCAACCCTCATGCTGTCCAGGCCCTCACAAAACGGTGCCGAGCCGAAGCCCGACTCTGAATGTAATTTAGACAGGCCACCCGAGAAATAATCCATCTTGTCGAGACTCAGAGGCATGTTTCTAAGTATACAATTATTTGATCGAATAGCTAGGGGTTATAAAATGGGTATGTAATGAAGGATTAATGCAGCGGATTAGAAAACAACAATCAACAATTGACGATACGCATCATCAAGCCATTTACACAACATCAATTTGAACCTACATTTTTGTGGCAACATTTACAACTACACGTACCATTAATAAGATATTTAACGTTAATTTCTGACAATTACTTATCCCGCTGGGAAATCCCAGGATGAGATAAGCTAAATTCCACCCTTGGCGGTTAATCAACCGTGCGGCGTTCAATGCACTGGTGGAGACCGTTTTGACAGCACATGTATTCATCTGTCACTCACCAGATATGAAAGCCCTGGTGCTGGCGCTGTGTAGCATGGCACGCAAGATATGGACGTAAACTTTATCGAGACGCTGGCCTAGGTCTACCAGGGTGCAAACTAGTTGGATAGAGCTAGCGTTGCCAAGCTTCCTCTCAAACATCTTCTGCTCCGCGTTGATTCCAACTTCCCGATGCAGCATCCTCAAACGCAAACCGTTGAATCTAAGACCGGATAAGTCTGTAGCGACGACCCCCTGTCAATCGGAAACTGTTATCCGTTGCGCGCTATGATTTGACAGTCTACAATAGATCCGGATCTCCGTCTCGTCTCTCTTCTGATGTCGTCCCATCGCTAGCTCGACAATTACATCATGCATAGTATGTACGGGTCTTGGACTACCCGACGATTAAATGACGTGAAACAGCTGGGCAATCGAGTACAAACCTAGCTCTTTGCACGACGTCTCACCCAATTGTCATATCACCAGATCAGCCCTAACCGACCCAACTAGTAAGACTAAGGTCAAGGTTGAATCTAGCCGCTTCATGTTCCAACTCGGCACTTATGTTTCCAGCCATGTCACCACCCCTTCGCCAGTGTAGCAGGGGAGAAAGAGGTAAGTTCTTAGTGAGACCTTCTTACTCTTGGCTCCGGGAGCTGGTGTTTCCCGCGAGAATGGCTGATTCTGAAACAGCCCTGCGAGCGACGGAGAGTCTGGGGATGGGCGACCCTGAGACGAGGCAAGATGGCATGTTGATATGGGCTTAGCGGTTGGTTGCTGTAGAAAGAGGGGATATATAAATCGGATGTGTCTTGTTGTTAGCAGATGGACTGTCAGTTCACTTTTTAATTCTTTATTCATTCTTTACAGAGGTGAGCCGAATGCATTCATTGGATGAGGTGTAATTAACTGATGTATCTAGCTGGGCTCGTTGATCGCTTCCACTCCTTCAAGACTTTCCTTCGTTCGAGCTGTGCTCACAATACTGTCGAAACCACTCGCTCACTTCTTTACCCAAACCACTGCCCCAAGAAATCATCAAGATGAAGTTCTCCACTATCCTTGTTACCGCCTTTGCTGCTTTCACTACTGCAGCCCCTGCGCATACCATCCAAGAGCGCGGCTTTAACGCCAGCCAGCCCGGCCTAGCATTCAACCAGCTCGACCTCAACTACCTCCTAAGCGTCAATGACCTGGACCTAAAGAAGCTGCAGAAGCTCGGCCGAAAGAACAACCTCGACTTGGTCGTTTTCAAGGACCTCTTCAGTGCCGAAGCTTTTAGTCTTGAGGCACTGTTGCAGTTCCAGCAACTTTCCACGCTGTTAGCTATTGCGGGTAGTGGTATCCTTGACGGCTCTGACCTAGCGAAATTGCAGCTTGGGGAGATCCAACTTGGCCTTATTGAGATTATTGCGAGTGTTGATCTAGCTCAGTTTATTGATGAGGCACTTGTCCCTCAAATTACGATTATTGCGCAAGAGGGTGAGTGAATCATTCTTACCGATGCGGTATTTTTCTAACAGAGTCTAGTCACCACAGTCGTTATCAATACCAAAGAATAAATGATAGGCAGCATTTTACTTTGTTGGATCTGGCATCTTCACTTAGTAAAGAATAGCACAGCTCATGGGTCGATAAATAAACTGCCTTCCCTTATAGAGAGGAAAACTGTCCTGATTGAGGGTCCCATGACAAAAACGACATGCTCTATCTTCCAATTGTTGGGTTTCACTATTTTATTAAGGATTCAACCAATTACTGTATTTGAAAGCGTAGTAGTTTTCAGTTTAGATAGAAGAATAATCGATTCTTACGATCAGGCGATCCTTGGAAGTAATCTGCATGACTTCTAGTCGTTCTCCGAGCTTATGAAGATCGTCGCCCATACGGTTCAAAGGGAAAGCATGCACTAGTAATAGCTATAGCGATGAATAGCGCTGCGCAGATGTAGATGGGGACAGTCGTGGCAGTGTTCGCCGTGGTGGCTACCACAGCCGAGATGATACCCATGACTCGGTTGCACGCCACAGCAACGCCACTGCCCGTGGTGCGATGAGCACTCGGGAACACCTCAGGAGAGTAAGCGTACAGAGTGCCGTAGTAAATGTTACAGCAGAAGCTGACGGCGCAGCTAAAGCCTACATTTTGCGCGGTAGTATGCACCCTCGTGTATGCAAAGAAGAATGCGCACGTCAGCAGGGCGCCGATGACCATGGTGTACTTTCGGCCGAGCCACGGCACGTTGCACATGAATCCTGCGACGATGGGTCCGAAGCAGCCAGAGAGCTGCGTGAGGACGTAGTTTCGCCAGGTATTGGAGACGCTCACTCCTTCATTGGCCCCTCGGGTTGCAAGGTAGGAGCTGCGAGCAATTAGATATATCCTTTTCAAGTGATAAAAAGGATCAAAAGCAAACGTCTTACTTCAAGAAAACATAGAAGAGAGGGTATGCCAGACCGATCAGAGTCCAGGAGAGCCAGATGAGGCATGTTGAGAAGCCAATCATCCTGGTAGCAAACAGACCACGGAGATGAAGGAGGAGTTCGGAGATAGACCACCTGCTCTGAACATGGGCAGATCTGACGACTCCACAGGCCTCTAGCTGTTCTAGGGTGAGAGAGCAAGGCCGGTTGTACTTGTTTGCAATGCCTTGCAGCACTGCAACCGTGGCGGCATCTTCACCTGCACCGAGAAGGTACTTGGGAGTCTCCTTGAGACGGACGTAGGTCACTCGTAGAATCGACATAACTAAGACGACGGAACCTGAGGTCCACATGACATATCGCCAGCCCATGTTGTTTCCTCTGGTGCACGTGTCAACGGAGGAGCAGTTCCATTTCTCAGGTGCTATATACATCTCGTCAGTTACCATACCAAATGGATACTACACGCTCATCATAACACTTACTAAGATATCCCCATGCGATGAATCCCGTAAACGCCTGGCCAAGACCCCACCAAAGCGCGAGAGAAGTGAGAATCCATTGCTTGTGGCTGGGTAGATACTCAAGGAAGACGGCAACGTCGAGAATAAGATTTCCGCCTCCGCCAAAGCCCACAGCAGCGATGAAGAATCCCAGCAATGGCCAGCTGTTTGCGGCACCTGCAAGGATGCAAAAGACGGAGCAGATGGCGAGCGAGAAGTTGAACGCCCACTTGCGCCCGGTGACATCGGCTCCGAGACCCCAGAAGAGTGCTCCAACGAGCATACCGGCGTAAACAGACATGTTGAGGCCAGCCGAGTAACCTTTGCCGCCGAATTCCATGTACGCTTGGGGAGCAATCACGGATTGGAGCAAGAGAATCAGAGAGTCGACGGAATACCCGAAACCATTCAGGAAGAACAATTTTGTGTGGTACGGAGTATACCCAATCTCATCAATTGCCTAATAATCTGTTAAAACCGAACACCTTTCCGATACTTGTGAATTGATATCGTCTTACATTATTGACAAGATGCATCTTCCTGTTCAAGGCGGGGTCGACGTCCTCCTGGGCGAGGATATCTTCCCCCTCTCCAAAAGCAATGTCTTTGCCAGGAGAATCAAGCCGACTGGTGGCATGCTCGCCTGGATCAATATGGTTATCATCCACGTGAACTTTGTTAGTCGTTGTATCTTTGGGCTCCTCCATGGTTTATAAATTAATTGTAATGAAGAGCTGTGAGGAGTGGACCAAGTGCTGTGTTGTCTCTGAAAGTTTGTTTAGAATTCCGACCATGTAGAGCTTAAAGGTGAAATTCTGAGAGAGAAGAGACGATTTTCAGTAATATGAAAGGGAAGTTGATCAACGTTAATTATACGCGGTCAATTACAACGTCAGCCAGTGGCATGACAAGAAACGAGACCAGGAACTAGGCCCAACTCATTCATTCAACCGATCATTAGTGGACCAGCAACCATGCACCATCGCCGGTACGGAGACTAGCTCAGACAAGAAGGACCTTTGTGAGTACAATGTAGATCACAGAAGGGCGGGGTTTTGGTGTCTCATGCGAGTGTCTTATGCGAATTCGTGTACCCATCCTTAGCTTGTCCCCGTTGTACTGCTAGTATGTCAGACAACACCTTTTAAACACATCAAAAACTGAGAGCCATCCAGTCATACAGTCATGCTTCTGGGGATATTTCCCTCTGTTAAAGTCACTTGCTGAGAGCTGTGGTTGTAAGGGCAGCCAATACCCCAGCAACGACGCCTCCGCTACTTCGAGCGGGCACGCTAAAATTCAGCGACAGTACATATCGCCCGACTCACGTGCACGTGTCACGATTAGCAGAACCCTGATTGGCCAAGCAGCATCATCAGAGGAATTGGGCTCAGTTGTCGTTGGTGCTGATAAATAACGCACAGCACGTGCCCCGTCTCTTCGTAGAAACAGAAATAGACATGAGGCTCTTTAAACCCTTATTTGTCAAATCGAACAGGGACCTAGCTAGCAAGGAAGAGCCTGTTTAGACCCGGGACATCCCCACCTGTTCCAACACAACGAAATCTAACGAGGCCCGAGCCCGAGGATAAAAGAAGCCTCTTTATCGAGGCCAAAACGGTATTTTCCTCCTGTATACAAGCGGTTGATCAAATAGTTAGAATCATGAAATGGGTACTAAAGGAATGATTAATCTTATAAATTAGAAGATAAGTAACACACACATCAATTTAACCCAACTTATCACCTGACATTTTCAACATAGACATCTACACGAGCTACTAACGAGATTACTGTGATATCTGACATTATTTCATATGTTGGAAAGCCCACGTCTCTGCGTTCCATTTGGCATATCCATGCGAGAATTAATTCAAGTTTTGAACCAACAGATGGTGTTAAACCTTGACCGTGCTCCCCACGGCGCTAAGTTGCTAGCTCTTGTCGGCTGGAGCTACCGAGGTCGTGTATGCTCTCTTCTCTGATTCGCCTCCTTCTCTTGAGTGTTCTCTATTTCACTCCAACACTTCAAATACCATCCGTTGTAGGGCTGTGAGAACTCCCGGATACCCGAGGCCTCTCTCATTGACAGGTTTCCTGGCATCTGTATCCGATGCGACTAAATGTGTGCAAGTGGAGAACAACCAATCCCGGCTGCAGGTACTTGGATTCTCGTTTGATCTTTGGTAGGAATTGTTTGAGACATGGGTAACACTATGAAAAGAGATTGTGCCATTTGATTAAATGTGATATGAGAGGTATTAGTACTGGAGGTAGTACGATGACACGGAAGGGACGGATTGACAGTGTCTTGATAGCTGTTGAATAGTGGGAATATCACCACTACAGATGAAAGTCGCCACCACCACCCAAATATCTAACAATAGCATTGTAAAGATCACTGCACGTAATTGGTGGGTTAGGATCAGTGACCACGAATGAACGACCGGATTGAGGACATTGCTTATTCAAAAGAACGGACTCGTGATGTAGGAGGGCAATTGCTGCGTTGGCACCATGAACAAAGCTTTATACAATATGAGGTACCTAGCTACGTTACGTATTAGACGAGAGGAGAATCGTGGTGGGATATTGAGACTTCCATTGGCAGGATTTCCTTGCTTAAAGGTCCCTGGCCGAATACATCCTGTCCTGATTCTCAGCGCGCACAAATCTCTCAGCTGTGGCTTTCGATACAGGATGATTCCCAAAGAAATCTTCATGTGGCCTCCAAGGCTTGAAAAGATTGCGGTCATCCAATATCTGCCAAAATATCTGGGTTCCGAAGCCCAGAGGACGACAAACGGTTCAACGGGTCGAATACTTATTGACGCTGACGAGGCCGAACTGAAAATATCAGCACGAGCTTTTCGAGAAGCGCTAGAACATGTTTGGTCCCTCTGATATTGATAGCTTCGGGAAATCCATAGAGGTGGTTGAATCTAATTGACGAGATGATGGCAGCAGCCGTAAGAAAGACTGTGAGTGAGAGATAGGCGACTGATGAGTTCCAAGGCTTGTTGAAAGCAGCACCGATTAGGGCAGCGGAGGCAATGTCGGTCTGGATAGAGTTTATCCTTGTTGTGAGGCCAATTAGCATCTCGTTGCGTTCCGCCTTCCGAAAATCAAGGATACGAATGCTTGTTGGTGGCGTTCCCCTGGCAAGAAGCCGAAGAACAATATAACCGCTTACAAGGCATAGGCACACGTCAGCTTGAGACCAGCTTTTGGTATGACCATGGTCGATAAAATCTCACCAGCGCCCCCTGTTACGGTGCATCTGCTATGTAGGCTAGGAGAGATGTGCTCTGTGTAGTTGATTGTGCTATTGTCCAGCTCTTTATGGGTTCCAATGAGGAGTTCCGATGTCCACCGCGGTCCTGAGAGATTCAAAATCTCAATCGGTGTGCTCTTAAGCAAGTGACTCAAACGGAATAGATACAAGCCAATGGCGGCGGAGATAATAGCTATTGCTCCTAGAGTGAACCAGAATACTAATAAGTTAAGAATTATCTCTTATAACTATGTGATTATTACAGGCAAAAATGTGTAACTGATGACTGGGAGCATCCAATCTTCAATGTAGTAGCCGGGGACTGCTAAAGCCGAATCTCCGACTGACAAAGCACACCCAATCAACCGAAGGACGCCAAAGAGAAGATTTGAAGTGTAGAAGAGAAATCTCAGTAACAGGGTCAAATCTCTGGTAAACCTGTAGAACCTGTCTTTATTGATGCTTGAAAAAAACACTATCTATCTCTGCCCACACTACGATAATTTAGTCTTAGTCTACTTGTAATAGAGCGACAACATGTTGATCCTCGATAAAACGGCCCTGTTGTGCATAATGTATTCGACTTTTCTTAAATAATTCTACCCCCGTAAACCGCTGCGCTAAGTCATCTCCCTTTACATTTATAAGCATCCTTTTATATTAAAATAGAACAAATGAATAGTTACCCGAGTAAACTCTTCTACTAAGTGTTATAAATTATATATATATATGTATATATAAAATACAATTTGCTCTCTAGTTTAGCTACAGTATAAGTTTCCATCGCAGGTTCAACTATTCTCTACCCTCTTGTAACAGCAATTGGCCTAACCTGTAAACCTACAGCTCTGAGTGAATTCAATCTAAGATTCGCTGTCTGGAGGCAGTGTATCAAGGGGAGGAGGAAGAGTTTTCGCCTTTCCAGTCTCCCAGATTGAGACACCTTCTACCAAACCCTTACCAAGAGGATCCACACGGAAAACCTCGATGTTGTTCTGGTTGTCATGTTGGAGAGCTGGAAACTCATAGAGTTGCCAAGTTGACTGTGGCTTTGGTTCGGACCCAGCGGGAATAAGGAGCATCACGTCACCATCTGCCTGCTCAGCTATCACGCGTGAAAGTTGTTTCTGATAGAGGTCCTTCGCCGCTGGGTTTCCTAGCACTTTCTTTTCAAAGTTGTTGGCGTCTTCGGGCGAGACAGCATTTTCAAAGGTGATAAATTTGTTCTCCCCAACATTATCGTTTGCCCAGCATTCAATTTCGTCGATTGGAAGGGGATTGTTTGTATAGAAAATGGTTACGAGGGTGTCCGGCTCTACTCCAGCTTCCAATGCGATGTTTTCGGTTTGTTCCTTGACTGCTCTTCGCAGACTTTCCAAGGATGGAATGTCAGCGAGAGTAGGGCCATCCACACGGGTGACGATAGTCCGAGTGTTGTCATCTGGAACCTCTAGGGCTGGGTAACGTTTTGTTGTGAGACCGTCTGGTATGGGTTTAACAACAGCAAGCCCAAAGATGTGTCCACAAAAGAGCGTGAAGAGTAAATAGACAGAGATGATCCTAATAGGGCTGCAGCTTGCTGCATTCCAAGATTGTAAAAAGATCATGGTTACGATTGACCAGTTTGAAAGTTCTTTATCAATGTTGTATGGAAGAAAATGCTGTGTAAATGAGTAGATTAAATGCAAAATGGTATTGCTGGCTAGCACTAATATGTATGTCTAGTCAGGCTCAAGGAAAGAGAAAATCATAATAGATAATACAGAAAGGATACGAGACCCGCTGCTCCACAGCCTACGGAGCTTGCGACATAATCAACTCTTGAAACAAATGCCCATAACTCAGCTGATGTCAGCCCTTGGCATTTACATAGAGCATGGATAATTTAAGCATAGTGATGCTTTAAAAATACCATATTGAAAGTTTGGCTAACTCATCCTGGTTAGTTGAGCCTTGGCGCTGGTACCTCGGTCTCGGAAGTTTATAAAAATGGGACATGGAGCCATCAATTTACTATTACATCTTCATCGGGCGATGCAATGTGCCAAAAGTACTATTTAGGTGCAAGGATAGAGTAGCTGAACGTTCGAGAAGCGAGCCAAAGTACTATTGAGGTGCAAAGATATAGCAACTAAACGTTGAGAAGCTAATCTTATTATTCACGCACATGAGACTTTGGTCACCTTGGCCCCAAAATCTGGTACAGTATTTAAGGACCTTTCGGATGAAAGGCTGATGTAATAGTAAACTCTTTTATTTTGGGCATCTGGAGGCCTTATAGTAAAGTCCACGGTGTTTCATGATACCGTAAGATCTGCAGCTGCAAGGGCGGCTAGCTCTCTTTAGTGATAAAGTACTCCATATACGAAGGCAGGTTGTTCTCTTTTCACTCAGATGGCCCTTGTTGATAGACTGCAGGCAAACTGTATTGGTTAATCTGGCTAATTGGCATAAGTTACACAATACCTACTTGTTGGGTTAGGTATATCTCTGATGATGATCACCCGGCTCAAAAGTACCAAAGCTATTATTAGTTGCACTATGCATTAGCTAGTCTTCGTTCGCCACAGCAGTATATCCGCTCTCTTTAGCCTTGGCAAAGGTGATAACCTCACCCAGTAGCCTAGCCTACCCATTATATAGACTGCTCGGCACTAATTGGCAAGCAGTTTTAAAACAGGCCACACACCAAACTCCAATTTGGCACTCCGTCCCTCTCTTTGTCTTCTTTTAGAGTCCCTTTCTTTCAGACGGCTTGATTAACTATCTAACAGCCTTTTGTATCTTTCTCTAAGCGAGAATCAGTAGTCGCTATTCGCGGCGCAAGCAGGATGCATCTTTCGTCGTCAATCCTCTGCATCCCTCTCTACTGGGGCGCTGTCGTTGCGTTACCCAGGGGGAATGAACTCATCGGCAGACAGCAAGGAATTATCTCACCACCCCCTTCAAGTGACAGCGCAATTCTATCTTCGACCCAGCTATTTACTCAGCCTTCGACACCATCTTCGACGAGCGCTGTCTCATCTGGTTTTCAGACTGTTACTACATCGGAACCAATTCCCTTTTCTACCCAATTTACCCAGTCTTCCGAACTACCTTCGATGAGCGCTGTCTCGTCTGGTTTTCAGACTGCTACTACACCTGACCCAATCCTCTCTTCTACCCAATTTACCCGGTCTTCCGAACTATCTTCGACAAGCGCTGTCTCGTCCGGTTTCCAGACTGCTACTACATCTAAATCTATTCCCTCAACGGCTTCTTCGACTTCCGAGGTGCTCATCCCAATTGTGTTGCCTGCTACCAACACTCCAACACAAACTATTACAAACACCCAGGTCCAGATCCCTTCCCCAACGATATCAGGGACTCCTGGATCACTGGTTCAGGTCCAAAACCCTGAAAACCCTGACCAGAGTGTCACGTTTGGCAAGACAAAACTGCCTGAATCACAACGCGATGAGCTCCCAGACATCAGTGATGCAGCTCCTCTGGCATTGCTGCTATTATTTGGGGGTTTCGAAACACTTGTCACGATAGACTCCGCATTTAATGTAGTGTTTCCTCTGTTCTCAGCCGCCTGGCTTACTGCTGCCCTCTTCCCAGCCGCTGCTTCTATTGGGGATGGCGATACGCCTGATGATAACGTGACCACCGAGGGTCCAACTTCAATAACTTCAACGTCAAGTTGTGCAGTTGCTACCGTAACAGACTTCTATGTTTCCTGTGATGCGACTTCAGGGGCGACGACGCAGACCTGCTCAACATACTCATCCGTTATAACAAGTGGCTGTACCAGCTCTGTAACTGCGGTTACAACGACAACATTTGGTGCAGCGTGTCCGGCTTTCCATGATTTAACACTAGTCTGGCCACCAATTCGGGTTTCATCCACCGTGGCAAGTAGTGACGAATCATCCACGTTGCCGTCGCTGAGCACGACTTCGGTTGTTGAGGCTCCTTCTATCTCTGCTTCGTCGGACACCGCCTTGTCTACGTCTGAGGTGGCTACTTCCAATCCTCCCACATCCACCACGTCTGCTTCGCCGAACACTGCTCTGTCTACATCTGAGGCGGCTACTTCCAATCCTCCCACCTCCGTCACATCTGCATCAACCTCAATAACCCAGTATTCTTCCATTCTCAACATCGGCGTGACAGTGCCAACAAGCAGTCCAGACTGCAATAGTAACTCTAGGACATGGGAACTCAGTCAGTCGGTTGAAGTTACGCCAGATGATATGGTAAATTCTGTTAATCTGTACTGGAATGTCAAGGATGCATCAAATCAAGGTAAATTCGAAGATAATCATATGATGTCACTATGCTAAAGGATGTTGCAGCTGGACAGTGGACAGCTACAATTCAGTACACGGACGCATCGATGCAGGGCTCAATTTATTCCTGGCAGGCCGGCTCGGGCAATATGGTATCCAGAGGGATGGCAGTCGATCCAAGCATTCAGTTCAGCGGAGGTGATGATCAAGGTATGTCAGCCTGTCCGTCAGGATATAAGTTCTACATGCTCATTTCAATAGCTGCTACTTTCTTGAGACTATTCCTATCTATATCGCAACCCATAACATTTACTGTTACTATTAGTGGCACTGTAAGTTTTGATTTCACAATAAGCTTCCAAGCAGTCCTTCACTATACTAACTAACTATAGTTCGAATGTACACCTGATCCTCCTCCTGTTCCAGAGAACCCTTCTGGGACAGATGTCGTATGTTTATTTCCACGGCTTTCATTAACATGTTCTTTTTGCATTAACCTTTTTAGATTATCAATGCTGGCTGTGTTCTGGTCAATGACAGCCCCCGCTGTAATGCAGCTGTTGGCCATATAGCAGATGTATATTCTGGCTCTTACCGTATGATCTCTTCTAAATATAATATATTTGATACTAATGAGCATTAGATGTCAACGCAGATCAGGGTGAAACTAGTACAGCTGTAATTCTAGCTGGATTTGATGAAAGTCAGTGGAGTGTTCCTATGCTTGCACCTGGCTGTCAGCTAAATGCACACTGGCCACGGGATTATCAACAAGTATACTTCGGCGAGGATAAGTGCTTGTATGATGGAAATGGCAATAACATTGATGGCCAGTGCTGCTCAACACCAGATGCAGACCACAGCGGTGAAGTTATTAATCCATGGCTGGACCCTCGACCTGCCGCATCTTGTCAAAGGACTCCTTTTGGCGTTGGGGTTCATTTTACGCTTTATATCAAAGGGTGGGTCGATGATGGCGGAGCAGAACTCTGGAAGCAAGTCGGAGGATGCGGAGCCTTGACTGGAAAAAGGTTTGGTACCACGAACAGCGTTGAGGTCGATGGATCGGATCAGAATATTGGATATTATGAGGCTGAATACTTGATGGAATTCAATCTTCCTCTCACGTTCAAGAAGGGCTGTGTCGGGAGGGCTATCGTAAGTGCTGGGGGCCCCCAGGGAGGGTTCTGCTAGACAGTCGCAATTCTGGTCATTAGATTCATACAATCCTACCACGTATACCCTGAGAATCAGTCAATTTTGTAGGCAATCAAACAGGAAATTGCACAAACATATGAAACGGTGAATGGGTGAAGTGTCTATGACATGAGTGCATACAGGAATATAACTAGTCGGATAGCCCATAACATTCCTGACTGTACAAATCACTCCAACTCCAGTATCCCCTGACAGTGCTATAGCCTTAAGGAAACGGATCTATGCAAGCGAGGTTTGGGCCTCCTCGAGCAACCCGTTGACGAGTTTGTCAACAAGAATTGCGAGCAGGTACAAAAGTTCAGTTCATCAGAAAACTCGCTAGAAACATGCAAGGCTCTTTTCGCCTTGCTCGATAACGGGCTAGACAAGGACTGTATGAAGTGGTCGGACGGCTCGAAATGAGTTTGCCTTGTGGAAGCAGTACACACCGAGCGACCCAAGGGATCAATTCACTATGCCCACCCGCCACTACCTTCGCTAGATAGCACGCGTCTCAAGTGCAACTGATAGAAGGCACAGTGGGCAAAATAGGCCACAAAGCTGCAAGAGCAGTTTCAGGAAGAATTCTTGGTCCTAAGCCCGAAGCTGATGAGATCAAGAAGGCAGCACAGGAACGACGCCGTAAATTCTTACCACACACTTAGTCCATAGGCAAAAGCGATCTCGGCTTACGAATACACTCAGTTCTCGAGTCCTATTCAAGGACGCTTGGTAAGTAATTCTCCATGGGGCGAGGGGACTAGCTAATCCTATAGTAGGCAACTGGCAAAGTCGCCGGAACCCACATTAGATATACGATTCAAAGAGCTAATAGATAGCCAGTCGAAGATGGCTGTTTTGAAATTACTTACAAAGGAAATTTCATTGCTTATAGAGACTGGCAGAACAACCAAGAGAAACTCCGTAATGATTTGGAGAGCGAATGGTTATTGGTTCCGGACTTAAGCCCATCTACTGGGTGTTGGAGAGCTTAACACATTATATGAGAAAGTCCAGGAGTGAGCCTCTAGCAACATGCTCCTCATCAACTGTATAAATGCAAGTTCCACAATCACTCACTCCAAAGGCTTGGTGCAGCAACTTGGCTCAACGACGAGATCATTCTCACTTGCCTGCACCTGTCTTTCTTTCGAACTAGCTTCTGCATTCCCGTCCACCTGCAGATTCAAGCCCACGGCACTATTTTTTCGGGGTGAAGAAACACACAACCACACCCAAACACTGAAGGCTGAGAGAGGCTGAAGCGTGGCGCGACACGGGGTGGCTTGAAGAAACTATCCACAACACTCAAAGGAAATGCAAAGAGCGTATCAACAAGTCAGAAATGAAGAAAATAATTGATAAAATGTGCAAATAAACATAATTAGTAATAGTCAAAGTGAAGGGGGTCGAAACCTCGTATTAAATAAGGCATGAACCACCATTATGTCGAAGGTTCAATTGCGAACCGTTTATAGAGAGGGAACGCACAGGTAATTGAACCGACCAATAAGAACTAGCAACTCCTCGCTATAGGACAGGCTTCACTAAAACCTTCAACTACAGCCATTCTAGAGGGCTGAAAAGCAGGTAACAGAATAACACCTCCAGGAAGGAGAGGGGGCGGGACTGCCAAGGAGAGAACGGGAAACGACGGAAATTAAGTGCCTAAACCCGCACATATGAGAAAGCAGAAAAGTGCCCCGTGACACTGCAATTTTAGCCTCAGCCAGTGGTCCAGGGTCTACTCATTCGTCTTGATTGGAAAGTATGTGTGGGTGTTGGCTTACTCTCCCTTCATGGCAGAACTAGTGGAGGACGACATCATAGTAGAGCAAGACAGCCCCTTTTCGACACCGAAGCGATCTAGCCGGATGGTGAAGCCACCAGTAAAGACCGAAACACGGCGCGACAGCCGGAAGACACCGGGACAGAAACCAAGAAAAGTACTTAATGTGCGATGCGAACGACACATATTGAACGAGAAATCAATCGATCGGCTGATATCTGAAGGAATAGTAGCAGTAGTAGCGACAGAAGGGCAATGCTCGATAAAGTCTTAGATTTACTTGGCGAATCGCAGAAGGAGGCGAAATGGCCAAAGGAAGCGCTCAAACAGCAGAAGGAGATTTCAATGGATAACAAGGCATAATGCGTGAGCTGAGCCGACAATTAGAGGAGGCCAAGAAACAGATGGGCGAAGAGCTGAAGCAAGTACGCGAACAGCTTGAAGCAGTCACAACGAACACGACCAGCTCCTCACAATCATAGGTGGATATCGCGCAATCGCGACCGTCTTCGCAACCCACCAATATTATGATACTTTTATCCTTCAATATGACGCTATCGAACCCGTCTGATAAGTTGTACTGCACTATTAATACCTCGAGGGTAACAGCAGACAAAGCTGACGGGACGACTGCAGGAGCCATCGGGGCTACCATGGAGAAAGCAATCCGTGCAATATACCAGTTAAGATTGCAGCCTTGAATAACAAATGTAGCTATCTCAAGGTAAAGGCAGCTTCTTGCGAGCCAAGAGGAAGGCAGCTTATTTAATATAATCCTAGTAGGACCTTGTCGCATTACCAACTGAGGCAAAAGGGAATGAACACTCCGCTAGTGCACTCATTGATAATAGCTTATAAGCTCCATTTGACAGACCTTTATAACTCTAGTTGAGATTAAAGAGGGCTAGGACCAAGGAAAGTAAGTTTACGGAGGCTAAGCTAGCTAAGCTTAAGACTAAGTCAAAAGGAATACATTTGAGAATGCAACATTAGCTCAAGAGGGCGTAATCTCTTACATCTAGAATAGCTACTTAATTTACGTTACTTTTATGGCCTTTTGCAGTATTAAAGCTCGTGGTCAGCTTACTCTGGTGAAGAATGTAGGGTTGCAATCATGTGGGGAGCCACTCAACTACGCAAAAATATGCAAGGGCATTTACTAATCAGGAGCACCCCCACACAACCAGTAACAATTACAGTCTATCCGGGAGTCGCCGGTGTTATTTGACTGGAATTTTGTTATCCCGGTACATGTATTACTCCGTACGGAGACATTAATGGGTTGACCTCCGATGACTCTCGGTACTTAACTTCTGAACCCCCCTGTCCTAAAGACATGTTACGGTTAGCATTGAAAGTATAGATAATATTATACGTAAATGACGCGACAATTGGTGCACGACAGTAAGCACGCCAGTGAGCCTGCGGAGTTAACAGCAAAGTCCTTGAGGCGACCTATACCTCGCCCCCTTCACAAAGCTGGTCTATCTATTTAGGCGCAAGGTATCGTAAGACGCAACCTCCGATCGCCTTCGGCACTTAATTTGCATTAAACACCTCATGATACTTTGGCAATTTGAGATTGAAGATAGAATAAATTGTTCCCGTCCTGCCCAAAGCTATCTTGAGAGTACCTGTAAATCATTAATCGTTGCATAACGACACTGCGGAATGAGATTTTAGATTTACAGTATTGATACTTCCTGCCTTCTATACCTAACTAGGCTGCCCGTGAAGAGCGTTCCTTGCAGATGTTGGTTACTAATCACAAAATATTTGCGTGGTATTAATATCAGCAATGTGGACTGCCCTGGCCTCACCGAGAGGTCATGGCGAGTTCGGCGTTATGCGATTGGGCAACCAATATAGGTAAAAAACCCCCGATCCTGCAAACGGTACTTTGGAGCTTTAGACGACGCCCAATGCACAGTCAGATCTGACAGAACAGCCGAGGCGTGGCGGCGGCTGTCGCCAGAACCATAACCCTCTCCGTCTCGATTCGCGGCGATAAGGACTCTGTACATGAAGTGGTTGTGTTGTAGCAGCAAGTATGACGTAGCCGGGTTATCTCGGCGAGATGAGAGGTTTGGGGTCTATTGATTGGTCTAACTTCCTCCTCACTTGGACTTTGCTCCGCTATCGAGGCCTATAAATCTATCTTTCTGCCTCGGCGTAGAACATAAGGTCCTCAATGACATCGCCATCTTTAAGCCAAATCCGTTTCTATTAATCCGCCAAATATGTCGTCTAATATCTCTCATGAAGAGGTTTTGGCTAAGGCCCACCACTTTGTTATCGTTGGAGGTGGTACAGCTGGCCTCGTCCTCGCCGCACGCTTGTCGGAAGACCCGGCGGTCAATGTCCTCGTTCTAGAGGCGGGCGAGAATAGACTAGAAGTAGGGACTGGCGACCTTTCGCTCGAAAACCGGTGGGCTAATGAGTTGCGAGCCAGGACCCCAAGATCAATATCCCCGCTCTTATGACCCAACTCTACGAGGAGTAAGTCGTTTGGTTCCGTCTTCTTGGTCCGAAGTCTGACTTGAATAGCCCAGCATACGATTGGTCGTTCAAGTCCACCCAGCAGCATGCTCTGAACGACCGAGTTGTTGCCCAGCCGAGAGGCAAACTTCTCGGAGGCAGTTCCGGCATTAGCTTCATGATGGCCGCGCACCCAAGTGCCCAAGACATCGATAACTGGGAGAAACTCGGCAATCCTGACTGGAACTGGGCGTCCTTGTTGCCATACTACCGCAAGTCCGAGACATTTAACAAACCCTCAGCGGAGACCAAAGCTTCCTTGGGTGGCGATGTCTTCGACCCCGAGATGTACGGAAAGAATGGCCCAATCCAACTTACGCTTCCGCATGGCACGAGCCAGGTCGATGCTGCTTGGTCCGCGACACTCCGGAATTTGGGGCTTGGAGTGGAACAGGACCCGCGGGAAGGTCGAACACTCGGCGGATACGCGGTGCTCAAGTTCATAGACCAAAACGCGAAGCGGAGCTACGCGGCCTCAGCGTATTATGCGCCTAATGCAGCACGAAAGAATCTGGCTGTGATCACCGGCGCGCATGTCAACAAGATCGTCCTTGAGGCTACAGAAGGCGATGGCGTTGGGGCGACGGCCGTGTCCTTCACGGTCCTTGAGAAAGAGTACACTGTCTCCGCCTTGAACGAGATTATCCTCTCGGCTGGGACGGTGCAGAGCCCTCAGATATTGGAACTATCTGGGATTGGAGGAGCTCAAATTCTAAGTAAGGCTGGTGTCAAGGTTGTCGTTGAGAACCCCAATGTGGGGGAGAACTTGCAGGTAATTTGCTGCCCGCTTTACCCTCCCGATGTCAATTAGCCTGACGGTTTTAGGATCATCCACTTGTCCCTCTCACCTTCGAAGCCCAAGATGGCCTTCCCACTGCCGAGACAATTCGGCAGCCGGGCGTCCTAGACTGGGCCATGGGAGAGTGGCAAGCCGGTCGTGGGGGACCTCTGGCCTCTGGCATTAGCGGCACGTCTTTCTTGCCTCACAAGGCTATAGCTGATGCAAGCCAAGTCAGCAAACTTCTCGAGCTTTCGGCTACGAGATCCACGCTCAAGGACACACAGTTTGATATCCTGAAAGAGCTTTTAGCTGACGAGAAGGAGGCCGACGTACAGATCAACTTCGCCCCTGCAGGTTTCAATCCATATGTCGGCGAATCCATGGCTGGGCTATTTCCGCACGCCGACCCCGGCAACTATCTTGGATCTGTAGCTGTTGTCAACCATCCGTTTTCTCGCGGTGCGGCGCATATTACTTCTTCAGATCCTAAGACGCATCCCACTATTAATCCGGGCTACCTCTCTAACGAGGTGGATTTCCAGATAATGGTCGACGGACTATTGTTTATACAGAAGATCGTCGAAACTGCGCCAATGGCCGACATGGTCAAAGCCAACGATGATGGTAGTGGTAAGAAGATACAGCCAGGCTATAAGATTTCCAAGCGGCTGGATCGAGAGGCGGTAGAGAAGCTAGTAAGGGACGCCACCATATCTTCTTGGCATCTCATCGGGACGTGTTCGATGATGCCGCGGAACGCTGGCGGTGTCGTTGACAATCGGCTGAAGGTCTACGGAGTCCAGCGCCTCAGAGTCGTTGATGCAAGCGTGATGCCGCTTCATGTGAGGGGAAATATTGCCAGCTCAGTGTATGCCATTGCTGAAAGAGCAGCCGATATGATCAAGGAGGACTGGAAGATCGGGGCGGCATAGAGACTGGTGGCGAGCGGGAGAGGGGGATTTGAGGGATTGTTTCTATTGGTGGCCATATCGCTCACAGGATTTGTATAGTTCTTCGTGTTTAAACTTACGGCTTCAATCTTACGATTTTAACCCGGGTTTAATTTGTAACTGGGCTCGTTGCTAAGCTTTTTCTAAGTCTTTTCTCAGCTTGTCGCATGTCTTAGCGGTCATGTCCACCAATGGTAGGATTGCCATATAGTAGATATATTTTGTTACTGTAGTATCCATTTCAGCATTACATTCGTCTCTAATATCAATATCCATCGATTGCAATGCTAATTGGCATCCCCTATTCCCCAGGAAATTTGCGGCCTGTCATCCTATCTTTCATCGATTCTTCTTTTCTAAACGCTCGGCTGTTAGGTCTTTTCTGCCGTCAACATTATTCGGCTGCCGCTTAACAGTCTCAACATTGGTGGCTAGGTAAACTGGTAATATGAGCATTGGTAGAGCTGATTATTATAGCTATCGTATTAACGCCCTCATCATTCGCAACAGCTATGACCGAGGAAACTATTGGACAACCTTGACTACCGGTAATGACACACAAACGGGCCCGGAAAACCCCTGCGCTCAATTCTAGCAACCGTTCTTCTTCGAATTTACCAACTAGATCGATAACTATACCAAGGGCACTCTGCTCTTGGTTGGCAATCTTGTGTCCTATAACAAGGTGTTTACCGAATTCTTCACCCGGCGGTTTATGGATCATGGGCAGACATGGGACCCTGTAGGAGTGTGGTAGCAGGGTAGCACGACCGGGGTAGACATCTAGAACCTTTTTTTTCTCTGGATAGCTCAGGCAGAATCATGGTTGCCTTTTCAGATGAGTGAGATATAGAAGAGCACAGCTAAGTGTTGATTCATGTTATATCTGAGGATGGCAGTGACACCTGGGGCGAGGTTATCCGTGACGTGGCCAGCGACGCTCAGGCTAATAGGCCCAGATTCGTAACTGTGGTGCAAATAGGTAACGGAGAGTCCATCATGATCTATGAAATTTCCAGGCACCCAACTGCCTTGTTCATACGCCAGTGACCTGGGCGGCGCCGTCGTGACATAGGATGCTCTCCATGCGGGATCAAGTTCGTACTTGGTCTGGGATTCCTCTACCAACTACACGAGCTGATGCTTGGCAGTCATATCCACTGATTCGCAAGCTCTCAGGCCACACGGCGCCGTTTTCGCTAACAAGAACTACGGTCTTGGTCTCCGTTGCCTTGGTACGTCAACAACGCCTCGGCAGCCTGCGATTTCAACTACAATCCCAATCTGCGTTTTGGTCAAATGGAGTAATAAGGTACGCAATCCGAACAAACCAAGGCAATACGGGCCTTTGCTCAGAGAGAACTGACGCAGCCCCTATCGGTGTCCTCCCTTCCCAGACGAACTTCTTCATCAACGGTTGACGAGGGTGGATTAACTTTAGGGGCAACTGGCAAATTTCTGAGGACAAGCATACGGTCGCGCCAGTTGGCAATATCAACGCTAGAATCAAGACTGAATCACCAGATTGATTGATCTGAATACACGAGTAACGTTGCGCATAGATGGCTGCGATGCGTTCAAAGGCTTCACGCCAGCTATCAATACTTTTACGGAAAATCTCAGCATTTCTTGAGAGTCGCATCCCATAGTCGTATTAGTTTCAGCTGCCCACCCAAGGTGTCCGAGGAGGCAGCTAAGACTATATTCACAAGTGTTGGTAATGGCTTTGACCAGGGAATGGCGGAGGTATTGGCAAATATTGGGGGTGGAGGGTTCAAAAACCCGGAAATTAATGATATTTGATTCAAAGTATGTGTACAGGCCTGTATGGTCATTCTTAGGTGAAATCCAAGGAGCATCCCTCGATGCGAGGGCACCCGAACCAATCTTCGCTCTTCCTAGCGTCACACGGTCTATATTTGCCCATAATGCCTTGACACTCGTACACGAGAGCAACAGAAGCATAGCCAAGTGAATGATGTAGGTGCAAGAGCGCCAGAGCATTTTGAGAGCTTTGGAGATAAAGGCCCCGTTACTTTATCATGCATCTTTGTATTGCGAAAGCTTAAAGTCAAGGCTTCACTTACACTGTTGCACAAAGCAGAATCCTCAAGCCGCCCAGATGACTCGCTGCCCTGGTCTGCAGAGTATCCAATAGTGATCAGGGTCTGAGAACACCAATTACATTCCATTGTCGATTCTATGACCAAAAATGGGCCCATCTTACGGAAGGACTCATGTCTTCTATCCGAAAGGCTATTGCAACCATTCTAGCGGTTGATAAAGATGTCTGCTGATGCTCCACAGTCTCATGTAACAGAAGTGGTAAAGAAGCTAAGGATACGAGAGGAAAAACGTATGATCTGGTAGGTAGATCTAACACATAACTACCTGTAGGGATGCTAGGCTCCGTCCCAGTTCTCGAGGCGTCTATTTTCCCTCGAAGTAAGACCCCAAGTTGTTAGGGCTCAACCCATGACCGGCGGAATGTAGATCCAAGCAATCGCTGTACATGCAGGTCGGCAGGGCTTTGATGTGATGTAGAGACATTTGTAAAACTGGTGAAATATATTGGTAGACAAGACGCGAGAGCCTGACCGCCCAATTCCCCAGAGTGTTCGTTTCCGACTTGTCCCCCTGATTTCCACGGCCTTGTTCAGGATGACCCATCGTATCTCTCAAAAAGCAATCTACGTAACTACCTCTATGTGGTCTGGAGGAGGCGTCTACTACGACTCACGAACGTAAAGCTAAAGCCATGGGCTGAGCTGCGGGGTATTCGCCAATTTTTGCCATCCATTTCGTGTGGAGAAGTCTGTGGGGTCCCCGCAACGACCCTCGAGACGGTGGCTCCCAGATTAATCTTTCTGGGGAAAACCTGGAACTACGATAACTCTTTAATCTTAGCTGCCATCACCAGGCGACATATATAATAATGTTGATTCTGAACTGATAGAGATTGAGAAATCCTTTATTCACCACCACTATCCTCCAGGTGTATATACCCTTCGGTTGTTGTCTTGCTCTGAACACTTCCCTTCGTCCTTGGTGATCCTCTCACCTCATCCGTGCTGCAATTTCTGCAAACATGCCGCACGCCAGCGTTGGATTTGGCGAAGAAGAGAAGGCCTCGGGGTTTCGTGGTCTGATGAGAGCCAAACCCTATCTTCTCTGCTGGTCCTTGTTTGCTTGCATCGGCTCATTTCTGTACGGTACGGATCAGGGCGTCTTGTCCAATCTTCTAACTGGACAGAACTTTGGCTCGCACTTCCCAAAAGTATATACAGATGCTGTTATCAAAGGCTGGGTTGTTGCAGTTCTCCAGCTTGGTGCTTGGCTGGGGGCGCTCATCAATGGTCCCCTGGCTGACAAAATCTCACGAAAGTACAGTTTGACTGTTGCCGCATTTGTAAGTACTATCTGCAAGTACGGTCTCGATGCGGATCAGAGGAGCATGTTAACTGTTCTATAGCTGTTTACGCTTGGTAGCGCACTTTGTGCCGGAGCACAGAATGTCTCTTATCTGTTTGCCGGTCGCATTATAGCTGGTATCGCCGTCGGCCAGATTTCTCATGTCGTGCCTCTGTACCTTGCAGAAGTCTCTCCTGCAGAGTTTCGAGGTGCTCTAGGTACACTTCAGCAGTTTGGAATTAGTAGGTTACCAACTTTTCCTTCTTTTTTAATAAAGCAAGTCAATCGGGTTGCTAATGATTGTTGGTACAGCTGGCGGAATCATGATATCGTATTGGGTCTGTTACGGGACGAGCTTCATCGGGGGTCAGGCTTGCAATAAGGATGCGTCAGCTGAGTTTGGAAGTACCGCATTCGACCCATATACGGATGTCCCAGCAGGAGGTTGTACTGGTCAGTCAGTTCTAGCCTGGCGCCTCCCTCTGGCCCTCCAGACCGTCCCCAGTGTAATTTTACTTATTGGAAGTCCGTTTTTGCCATTCAGTCCTCGTTGGCTAATGGCAAAAGGCCGCGATGAAGAATGCTGTGCGACACTAAGCCGTCTCCGAGGGTTACCAACGACTCACCCTTCCGTGGAAAATGAATATTTGGAGATTAAGGCCTCGCTGCTGTTTGACCAGAGGACTGCCGAAGATCACTTTCCCGGGAAAACAGGGCTCTCGCTGGAGCTCGCAAAGGCTAGCATGCTGTTTACTGAGAAAGGATTATTTCGCCGCCTTGCCCTGGGATGCATTCTTATGTTCTTCCAACAATTCACGGGTATTAATGCCCTGATCTAGTATGTATTACCTTTGGTCATATTTTTATCTCATTTTTTAAGGAGTTTGTGTCGAAGTGAAGCTCTAGATGCTAATAATTTTTCTCTTTTTCTAGTTATGCTCCCACCATATTTGGCAGCCTCGGCCTCAACGCTTCCAGTACCTCTCTTCTCGCTACCGGTGTTCTTGGTGTCGTGGACTTCATCTTCACTGCTCCTACTATGTTCTTCGTTGACAAGTGGGGTCGCCGGACTTTCTTGATGGCAGGTGCTGCAGGAATGGCTATCTGCCTGATCGTGGTAGCTGGAATTCTTGGTTGGTACGGAACTGACTTTACCAAACCGGGTGGGCATGTTGCCGGTTGGGTCGGCATTGCCTTTATCTGGGTAAGTGTGCTTCTCTCGAGTGACTGACAATGTCTCAAAAGATTTTCCATTCGCTAATACATCCATCTCAGATTTACGGAGCTAATTTCTCGTACTCCTGGGGTCCAGTTGCCTGGATCCTCTCTGCTGAGCTGTTCTCCCCAGGGCATCGGAGTCAGGCTGTTAGCATCAACATCAGCTGTAACTATATGATGAACGTTAGTAACCCCCGGATTAGTCTCCAATCCTCCATCAGGATTGTGCCGCTTCCAAAACTTTACTGACAAGTTTTATGGTTTAGTTCCTAGTTGGCCAGGTAACCCCCAACATGTTGAACCACCTTCACTACGGGACTTACATCTTCTTTGCTGGATTCTGTATCTTGATGTTCCTCTGGGTCTGGTTCTTGGTTCCGGAGACTCGAAACAAGACCCTCGAAGACATGGATAAGGTATTCGGTGATAGTTCAGGCCGTGACGATATGGCTCGTCTTCAAGAGATAATGGGTGAGCTTGGGATGCATCCAGATGGACTTGACGTAACGGATGCCAAGGCAGATGTCAGGGCAGAGCATATCGACGCTTGATGCGTATACATACATAGCTGGTCGCCGAGAGGTTAGTACATATATCCGATTGAAATAAAACTATTCGCATATACTACAGCGCTCAAGAGCGCCATCTTCCAAAATTAATTGACTTGAGTTCAACTAACATGAACGCTCAGAGTTAAATAACAACACCACACTAAGAGAACGCCAAGTGAAGCTTTTCCGTAATCTCTAGCTGCAATTCTAAGCACACATCTTCCGTTTTTAACCACTTGACCTTTCCTGCTTTTGCCTACCCTTAACATGATATTTCTGCGAACACAAATCTACCGATTAATTAGTTGAGAACTGACTGGATCATCACACAGAGATTTTTCTCTTAATACTCAAGAGCTTTTAATAATATATACAAGTCTATTAGCAACATGAATTCGAAGAGTTAGAAATTGAATACCGCATCATACAGCAGCATTACTGCAAGAATTACCATTCTAGACGTCCTGGATGACGCTTTCAATGTTGACCACAGTATATTGAGACATAGGGACTTCAATGAAACAGGAAATATAGCAATTGCTTCAATGTGGGACGAAAAAAGATCGCGATTAGAATAGGTGACCGCTTAATCCGTAGGGAATTGGAGGGGCTTACTTGAGAGTTTCGGGGTTAAGGCGGATACAATGGCCACGCAGTCTGGGCCTTTCCAGGAACTGGAACCCTCGAGACGAACTTCGAGACGGCACGAATTTTCATGGTGTTGGCTTCGTGGCTTCTGGTATCTCAATCCTGATACGCTCTTCGAGCTTCTGCATGACTCAAGACTTCGACTGACCCACATCCGGAGAATACCGTCACCAAGTCATGTTTCCCGCCTCGCGAATGATCCTCCCTCGTGCCGAAGCAGACCCCCGTAGTTCCACACACCATTACTCCGTTCCGAGGCCGTTTATAGTCCCACCACGTGCTCGTTTAGCAAATAACCGGCTCGAGGGTGTTCAAAGTCACGAGCTTGTTAGAGAGAGATTCGGAATCGCTCTGGTCTTAGGAACCCCCAGCTCGAGACGCATATTTTTGTCACTCCACTCAAACTATCTAAAGAACAGTAAAGAGAAAACAAACATGGCTCATGGATCTTTCACAAAGAATACAAAACCAAAGGCCTTAGAACTAGGATTTTAAGGTCGTGATAGATGTATGCCCTTTGAGTATCGCCATTTTTATTATCGTATCTTTCCCGCAGGCTTAGTTCATACAATGCCGCTCTATCAGCCGCAGGACGTGGATGCGCCTGTGCTGTCGCAGTTCTCCCTGAAAGGAAAGATTGCTATTGTCACAGGTGGCTCGAGAGGCATTGGCCTTCAAGTTGTCACTGGCCTAGCGGAGGCAGGAGCCGATGTTGCATTTATCTACAAGATAAGCACAAACACTACAGCTACCGCTCAAAGAATAGCTAGCAAGACCGGATCTCGAGTCGAGGCCTTCCAGTCCGATGTCACGAACAAGAAAGCCATTCGAGACACGATCGACAAAATCACACAGGAGTTTGGCAATGGCCGACTGGATATCGTGGTAGCTAATGCTGGAGTCTGTCAGAATGTCCCATCTCTAGAATATGACGAGCATAGTTGGAACTATATGAATAGTGTCAACTACGACGGCGTCATGTGGACGGCTCTGGCAGCTGGCAACATTTTTAAGAGGCAAGGACGTGGTAATCTGATCATAACCGCGTCAGTCAGCGCTACTCTCGTCAATGTTCCACAAACACAGGCGGCATATAATTCCTCCAAGGCGGGCGTTTTGCAACTAGCCAAGAGTCTAGCTGTGGAATGGACAGACTTTGCCAGAGTCAACTGTGTTTCACCTGGCTACATCCATACCGAGAGTGCGTTAAAACTGAGCGCATGGCTACTGGCTTCTAACATCCATAATAGTGTTGACGAGGCAACCGAAAGAATTGATGGAAAAGTGGTTGAGCATGATCCCAGGTCGTCGAGTTTGCCAACCAGCGGAACTGAAGGGTGTAAGCTGGTCCCATGCCTACTAATATCAGGTCAAACCTAACTTTGAGTTACAGATTTATGTTTTCCTCGCCAGCGACGCGGCTTGTTATATGACAGGGTCAAATCTCATTATAGATGGCGGATTTAGTCTGCCATAAACTCTGGGTACATAACTAGATATGGTCAACCTTGGAAAGGTTCTTATATGCCCTATATATCTGTTTCTGTTTCAGTAATTTAACACGGATTCTATGATTGTTATTTAAATAGATATTTCTTGTCCATAAAATACCGAAAAACCTTGACCCTTATTATTCAAAGTCTAACTTTGTTTTTTGTTCAGTTATTATGTGGTCGTATGGGTGAGTACATGGCTACAATTCCCATTGCATATTATCATGCCTCTAAGGTCTTCATGTGCTCACACAAAGATGCTCTATATGATGAATTGTACGCTTACAAATAGTGTGGCTTTAATAGACACAAATGCATCTAAGAAATTAAATAGAAGACACAAAAATAAAATAGTAAAGGCTACGTGATAGGTTTTCTGAAGGAACCAGACTCTATATTTTATTGAATTACTAATTTCAGCTATAATTTCGCCTAGCAGACTAAGTGTGTTGTTAACCTAGCATTTCAATGTTGACGAGGTGCAGAATTTGAAAACTTACTACCAATGACCCCATTCACGGGGATATCTATCGAGGTGGTATAACTCGCAGCGTCGCTGAGGAGATAGACATACGCGCCTCCTAGCTCCTGGACCTTGGCAAGTCGGGGTATACCACCGTAATACTTGAGCTGTTGCTCCCAGTCGGGTTGTTGAGGAACCCAGTAAGTCATGGCAGTTTCAACTAGGCCGGGTGAGACCGAGTTAACACGGATGCCATACTTTGCCCATTCCATGGCGAGCGTATGCGTCATGTTGCGAATGCCTGCTTTGGTGGCTCCGTAAGGTGCAGATGGAACACGCTGGTGTGGTGATTAGCATGACTGAGGGCACCGCACTGGAAGCAGGAGAGTACTTACCTTGTTGGGTCGGTAAGAGGCCATTGAAGCTGTGAAAACAACAGCGCCCTTGATGTTGAGCTTGATAAATGCTCGGGCCGCCGCTCGGGCAGTGTAAAAGGCACCAAATAGCTATGATGGTTAGCTGATTGGCGAAGTAGCGTGCTCGGGGGATGAGTGAAGGCATACGTTGACATCAAACAGAGCGTGGATCTCCTCCTCAGTAAAGTCGAGCGCTGCTTTGTGGTTGGTCCGGCCTGCATTAGCCACCATACCATGAATAGCGCCTTGTTCTTGCACGATTTGGTCGATGGCGGCTGTAATCGTCGCCTCTTTGGTGATATCAGCCGAGATTGCCTTGAGCTTTCCGGGATACTTCTTTTCAACAGCAGAAAATTCTTCCCCTGGAGCAGCCAAATCGATCGAGTACACGACAGCAGCACCGTTGTCTAAACACGACTCCACGACAGCAAGGCCTATGCCACGGTTTGCACCCGTCACTGTATTTTTTTCGTCAGATCGATGTGATGATCAGCCAGGTAACCCGCAGTCACATACCTCCGATAACCTTTCCTCCAAGAGTCACTTTGGTCTCGGGGTTGACCGGTGCGGCAGAAACGCCGTTTCCATTAGCTACTGTGCCTGAAGTCATTTTGTGCTGTAAGAACAAGGATTCGGCCTTTGGCGGTGGGAACAGGAATGGCAGTACTGGTACTTTGTTAATACCCGGCAGAAAAAAATAATCTCTCCCTCGGCCGCACAGGGTCTGATATAAGGTCAATGACCGGGCCCAGATTTCTTTTTTTTACAAAGTGGAATCACCCGAAATCGGCATTAAGTGTAACTTGGACTCGTAACATCCATCCAGTTATGCACAGTTGAGGCATCGAGGAACGATCGCTCGCTACGAGGGTAATCAAACATTCGCAGAGGCCCCGCTCAATGAGCTATCAGGTGGACTCTCAAGAAGGCAGGTGGGGTCCTTGCCCTCGTAACGAGTAACGATAATTAGTGGCCATCTTATCTCCGAGGTCATTCCCTCGTTAACCAGTAGAGAATTGATTATGAGAGTGATCTGGAGTCCAACGGGGTAAGTAGAGTTTAATGGTGAACAATTCTACAATGCTAAGAGTTATAACAAGTTAATACTTCACGGGACCTTGTCCTGGAACAGCTTTCGAGTGTACTTTGATTGCTTCATTTTCCACTCTAACGGTTGTATGAGCGCCATCCTCCCTTCTCAAACTTCGAAATACCAGTTTATTAATTACCATTTTCGTCACTTGTCCACTCTAATAAGTCACGACTGTAACGTCACGGCTTTGTCTTCCTCAAAACAAACCCACCACCCATTCTTCCTTTCATCAATACATTCGTGGTAAGAAAGCTTTTCCACCACCGACACCTTTGGAAATAACGCTTCAACAACGAGCCAAAGTCATGGCTGCCCCTTGGCGACTGTTGGCAGGCAAAACAGCTTGCATCACTGGAGGGACGACGGGGATCGGCCGCGCCATCACATTGGAATATCTTCGCCAAGGATGTAATGTTGCTGTCAACCACTTGGGGCTGCCCAAAGACGAAACATTCAAGAAGAGCCTCATTGAAGAGGCCAGGATAATTAGGGCTGAAGGACCAAATGATACCCCAGCTGGCGAACTCATCGAAATTGAAGGAGATATCACAGACTTCCAAACTGGTTTAGACCTAGTTGCCGCAGCTGTCAAACGATGGGGAAGACTGGATATATTTGTCGCTAACGCAGGCATTTTCAAGGCCTGTGATTTACTCGAGTAAGTCTCGACACCACATGAGAAAATCCATTAACCCGGTATGCACTGACTCCTTTCAACGAGAGTAGCATTGACAAGACAACATTTGATGATTCGATACGAGTTAATGTCAATGGTGCTTTTTACTCTTGTCAAGCCGCAGCAAAGCAAATGGTCAGTCAGGGTGTCGGCGGATGCATCATTGGCATATCTTCTATAAGTGCGCTCGTCGGCGGTGGAAAGCAGGTGCATTATACACCAAATAAGGCAGCCGTACTTTCCATGATGCAATCAATGGCCATTGCCTTAGCCAAGGACAAAATCCGGTGCAATGCGTTGCTTCCGGGAACAATCCACACACAATTGGCCGAGAAGGACATGCAAAACGACGAGAAGCGTGGGTATCTAGAGAGGCGTATTCCTTGGGGTCGAGTAGGGAAACCGGAGGACTTGGCAGGGCCAGCCGTGTTTCTCGCGAGCGACAAACTCAGTGGCTATATAACCGGGTCTCAGTTGCTCGTCGACGGTGGCATGTTTGTGAACTTGCAGTGAGCTGATGGTGGTGCCTGCTGTTCGTGTTTATACAATCCAGGATGGGGGCAAAAGGGTTTGAGTCTTCGTAACTGATGAGGCCGCAGTTTGGCATCGGCTATTAAGTAAAGCCTCATGGCAGTTTGGATAATGAATAATTACATTTACGAGGAATTCCTACTTCCGTGTTCCCAAATTGCACTTCGTGAGTGGAAGTTGCCTGTGGCTTTGATGTTCGTTCCGCTGGATGTAGGAAGATCGCACCAGATTCATACATACAACTACGAGTAATACGGACTGAATTATTAGTTCTGTTTCTCTTATTAGTGTAACTTAGTATACATAAATTCTAATTTACAAATTATTAAAAAAAAAAATCACGTCGTCACTGGTAGAACCCTAAGGAGGGAAGAAGTGGGAGGGGCCTCGGGAATGCGGGGTAACTATCTGCGATCTTAGTCAGCGAGTCTTGAGTAGCCGAGCCCGTCCTCGTCTCGAGCCACGCCCACTTGCATGTCTGCAGCCAGAAAGCAGGCCGTCCGGTATTATGAACTTGTTCTAGGGGCCCAGTTCATATATCTCATCTACAGAGCACCAATCAAGCAGTGATGACCGCTGCTGGTCCCCACGCAAACCCGGGTGAGGGAGCTACTCTCGTGACTGAACCCCGTTTCAGTCGCGGGCGTGCTTCGCGTGGCAAAGGTTTGCGCAAGACAACCGGCTGGTAAGCATCACCTAGAGGCCCCAATCAAACACCAAGCGTCACTGCATGAACTCTCACTCATCGCCCCTAGTTTAACTTGCCGTCGCCGCCACGTGAGATGCGATGAAGCAAAGCCGGTCTGTGGTGGATGTAGTCGGAAGAAAGTCTCCTGCATCTATGACTGTCGCTCAAAACCAGGACCAACTTCGCCGCCTGTATCTAATCCGACAAAGGAGCGTGCATCATGTCCTAATGCCACAATCACCGATATCACGCCCGACCCGGTTGTGGATACTAGCACAACGGCCACTCGATATCGCCCTTCGACTGATACAACTCTCGAGCCCGAGTCGGTAGAGCATTCAGAGACACCTGAAATCTACGTAACAGGCAACTCTGATTCATTCGTGCCTGGACCGACTACTGGCGAGCTCGATCACGCAGAAACAACCCAGCATCATGCATGGTCCGACGAGCATCTCCAGCGGAGTCTCGCCGTTCTCAGCCCGGAAGCAACAAGACAGTACGAGTTGATGTTCTCGGCTAATAATGAAGGTCTAGTATCATCATCGCAGCCATCATCCCATCCTTCGCATCCTTCAGTCACGGGTCTCGTTGCTGACTCCCTCTCGACGAGTAATAATGTGGTGGAATCCCCTACGGCGAGATGGTTGGGCCTGCTACTTGGTGACGCAACTCTAGAAAATGGTGCTTTCTGTGATCTAGACTTTGAGACAGAAGGTTTGGATATCTTTGGCAATTCTACCGCTCAAACTCCTCGGTCGGCGAGCAGGCCACCTAGTAGAACAGGTTCAGATGTGCTTCCCTTGGCCCTACCGAGGACATATAACTTTGCTCTCCAAGAACGATTGCCGCAGTTGGGGCGCGAACAACTGTCTGAGAAGCAAATATGGCACTCGTCGAATACCATTGAATTGCTGCCTCACGAGTATGCAATCTTTCAACATTTCGCTCAACACATCAGCCTTTGGGTGAGTATACTAACATATATCAAATCAAGAAAGTCCTGATGAACCAAAACGTCTAATATCTTCTAGATGGATTTTTTTGAACCTAGAAAGCCATTTGGCACACTGGTTCCCCACCTTGCCGTGAGTTCAATATCAAAATCAACATGGAACGTTAACAGAGTACTGTTGACTCACCGTTGAGATATAATTATAGGTTCATAATGTAGGCCTGATGAATGCAATAATGGCCCTTTCAGTTCGCCATCTCTCCTTGAATCCTGGCTACACTCCCGATAGCATCACTCTGGACACTTTCGACTCCAACGCCGCTGTTAGATATTATTACAAGACGTTGCACTATAGCAGAGAAGCGATGAAATATGACACATACAAGACCAGTCTGGAGCTACTGGCGATTTCAATCATCATCTCCACTTACGAAATGCTCGATGGGTCGAACACAGATTGGGAGAGACATCTCAAAGGTGTCTTTTGGATTCAGCGGTCACAAGTCATACATGGGGACTCTGGAGGCCTACGGCAGGCCGTGTGGTGGGCTTGGCTATGCCAGGATGTGTGGGCTGCGTTCTGTGAGAAGCGAAAGCCGTTGACATTTTGGAGACCAACAAGATGTCTCGATGCACTTGACCCCTATGAACTGGGCGCTAGATCGGTCTACATGTTCGCCCAAGTCATTGGATTCTGTTCCAATGAAGAGATCAACGAGGGCAAGAACGACTTGTCGCTGAGAAGCTCCAAGGCGGATAGCCTATTGGAGATGCTGGCAGACTGGAGGAGGCACTTGACTGTCGAGTTTGAGCCTCTGCCCGTTCCATCTGCTCCAACAGAGACCTTCCCCCCAATATGGATTCAGCCTCCTGCATTTGGTAAGTTTATGTTGTGAGCACAGCAAGTCAACTAGTCGCACTAACTTGTGCAAAGGGGTGGCAATGCAACTCTATTACTGCTCCCTCATGTTAATATTTCTTCATCAGCCTCTATCAAGAGGATTTGAAAGCTACTTTGAGCAACGGCGTTCTTTGAGGAAATGCATCAAAACAATCTGCGGAATCGCAAAAACCCTGACCGATTCTGCTTCTAGTGTCATGAGTGCGCAGTGTGTCTATATCGGTACGTTCTCTACAGTGCTATTTGGCATTTAATTTACCCCGTTGTTGACGGAATGTCTGGAATAGCCGGACTATCGGTTGATGGAAATCAAGAACGTGATATTGTGCTTAAGCTTCTTGATGCTGCTCGAAGACGAAGCGGCTGGCCTGTTCGGTCATTGGGTGAGGATTTGGCAGAACATTGGAGCAAAATGGATCGACTTGAACGATGAGATGGTGGAATACTGCATTTAGCACTCGAATCCTTCTATTATTGACGACTTATGCTTTGCCGCTAGAGCCGCATATATCCATCCACTCTGACGTTTGGGCAATTATTTTCTCGACTCCTTGTTCCATCAACGTGGTGTGGGAAACTGCCGAGACTTGGGACCGAAGATGCGTATAGTAATCGTCTAAGACGAGCCGATTGACGTTGATCTTGGAGACTCCTGCGGCAACGCATTTCCTGATCAAATCCGGTTGGAAACCGTTTGTGCCGTGAAGTACTAGTCGGACTTTTCCACTGGCTTGAGCTCTGATGTTTGCGAATCTAAGTCCATTTAGCAACTCTGTTAAGAATAATAGTTACGGCTCACTCACCTCTCAAAGTCGAGTTGAGGACCCTGGGGCCCATATTCGCCGTGCACATTTCCGAATGCTGGTGCAAGGGCTTCGACTCCCGTGGCGATGAACTGATCTACCTCCTCCGGCGTGGTTTTGCTTGCTTCCAGCCCGGCCGTGTCCATAACGCCATCCTCACCGCCTTCTATCCTACCAGGCTCTGCTTCCGTCACAATATGTCGGTCGTGGCAGTATTTGACCCATCGCGCAGTTTTTTCTAGATTGACTTCCTTTTCGTAGTGCGACATGTCAACCATGATGCTATCAAAGGGCAGCTCACTGGCCGCACGCTTGATAATAGCCTCATCCTGAGCGTGATCGAGATGAATCGAAATGGGAACGCTGGATTTCTTGGCTGCTTCTGCCGCTGTGCGAACAAGTAGTCCGTCGGAAAAGGTAATGGCCCATGGAAAGAACTGAATTATCAGTGGCGAGTGCGCCTTCTCTGCGGCCCGTACCAGTCCCAGGATTTGCTCGATATTATACGCAATTGCTGCTATCACACCATATTTACCCTCCTCCGCAGCGGTGATAATCTGGTAATGGCGATTGCTCGCTCTCCAGTCGTCATGTGAGGGCATGTTGAAGGAAAGAGAATTAGGCAATGACAGCTTACAAACAGGAATGAGCTCTGGATGATTAACTTAAACATATGCCCTTGAGATTTGCTGTTCTTACCTGCGAGGAGAAACGCAACCTTTAAACCAGTCATTAGATGTCATGAGATATGCACATATTAATCGTGATATGGTCCCGATCCACCGCGTCGTCTCGCGGGTCGCTCGTGGATCGTGGATCGCTAGTCTTGTGGATCGCCCGTCTCGGGGGAAACAGCGCCGACAGGATGTTTGCATGGCAGCCATTTGTCAATGAGCTAATTTAGTACCAGAAGAAGACATCCATAATTACCACTTAATGTCTTCTTTTCGTGGATATCGATAAAGGAGAGCATTTGATGCGAAAATTGTGAATAAACAACGTCCTTCCCTTCGTTGAACACCAGGAGCATCAACCTTTTTAATATGGCGAAGCTTAGGACCCCGATGGAGACTTGGAAAATCCACCATGATGGTTTCAAAGACATTATTGGGTCCAATCCCACCCTCGACTTACTTCTGACGGTTGACGAATATCCCTTCGCGCACGAGGCCGGTGTATTCGTCCCTACAACTAATGAGCTGTTCATCACCAGTAATCAATTCTTCGATGACGCAGGAAGAAAAAAAGTTCAGATCTCGAAAGTGACAGTCGACAACAAGCTCAAGTCTGTCACTCGAGAGGAGATCAGCTGTGATCTCATTGATATGGCCAACGGCGGCATTAATTACGAAGATGGGATTCTATTTTGCGCACAAGGCTCTAGCAGCAAGCCCAGTGGACTCTTCAAGATGAACACAAAACCGCCATATTCGACGGAACCTGTCATATTGGAGTTCTACGGCCGCCCGTTTAACTCTGTCAATGATGTGGTTGTGCACAGCGATGGTAGTATATGGTTCACAGACCCAATATACGGTTTTGAACAAGGTTATCGTCCTCGTCCCACACTACCTAACCAGGTTTACCGGTTTGATCCGGTTTCAAAGGGAATTCGAGCTATGGCAGATAGTTTTGGACGGCCTAATGGTATCTGTTTCTCACCGGACGAGAAGACAGTCTATATCACGGACACGGACTGGATCCATGGCGACGGATCAGCGGATAATAACCGTGTGTCTTCCATGTTCGTAAACCCCTTTACCTACTACGACACTCTCTTCTTCGTCGATTATTCCATTGATGATTTATGCCAAGAATCACTTAGCTCTGCGCTAATCATACACAACCTGAACTTGTAGCTATGCCTTCGACTTGTCGTATTACCATGGACAGCCATTTTTGACTAATCGACGTTTATTTGCTATGGCAGATAATGGAATACCTGATGGGATAAAATGCGACGTCAAAGGCAATGTGTATAGTGGCTGTGGCGACGGTGTCAATGTTTGGTCTCCAGGAGGCGTACTGTTGGGAAGGATTATAGTTGAAGGGGGAGCTGCCAATCTATGCTTTGGAAGGGGTGGCCAGCTATTTATACTCAATGAGCATCGCCTTTTCTGCGCGCAATTGGACTCGGACGTCAAAGGGGCACTCCTAGATATCTAATGAGCCAGGAACCATATGAATCAGGAACGATTAGAAAAGGTGTCAAAACCATAAGTGGAAAATAGAGACTTGTAGTCGTTTCAAGAATTTAAAGAGATATAGAAATATTACATGGCAAGCGTAGCCAATAAGCAAAAATTTGCTGAAGAAAGTACAAATAGTATCAAATTGCTCTCCCCTGCTCCAATAGTTCTCAATCGGTATAGTCCATGGACTTATAGATGGTTATCACCCTTATACCTTTATCGTAGCTACCTACCCCTTAGCAATACTTGCATCCCCGCCTCCTCGAAAGTAGTAATATTTAGTTGAGAAATGTTTAACTCTCGGGTTAAGGGCAAGGTTACAAGCAATACATTGCTTATATTTTGACGTTGGAAGAATAATATTGAGAAGGCTTTTGCTAAGGCACCTTCTCAGATAAATTGTATGTAGACTCATAATGAAATGTGTAGATGGTTAATTTTGGAATAAAACTCTGTCCACTCTCGTTATCTGAACATTGGTGGACTTCTTGACCCCAGAAAATGAGATAGGTCGAAGGGATAATTATTGTTAATTATGATTATTGGAGACCTTTGAGGACCATGATCCTTGCAGACTGGAACCACGTGCCAAATATGTCAACGATCTTTAAAATCAAGATCAAAATGCTCATAATCTTTTATTTTCATACTGCACAACATTCGTGGATCCTTAGCCCTACCACCACCCTGTTTACCCTTGAGCAAGGGAGCCGACGTGTCCTAAATGAGAAAATTAGAAAATTTCAAACGGGATACCGAATACAAGAAGACATACCGCCCAAAACTACCATATATGCAATTTGTATTATCTCCGTTTTATTTTACGTATAGCTACAATGCCATGTCAATAACAAGCTTCCCTGCCCCTCCTTGGTGGTCCTTAACCGCCTGATTAAGCTGTGCCAACGGGAATACTTTTATTTCAGCGGCAACGTTGTGGTGTGATGTAAAGTTCAGCATCTCTCTCAACTGATGGTTCCTTCCTACTAGACTCCCGACAATACTAATGTCACGGAACACTAGATCGTGGGCACTGACTGCAAACTTCTCCTTAGGGAAGCTCACAACAACCATGGTACCGTGATTCCTAAGCAGCTTCATACCCATGTCAAACGCTGTTAGAGACTCGGGGAGTAGAATAACAGCGTCTAATCCAATTTCGGTTGGGGGGGTTGTGCTAAAATCTTGTTGACCCAGTATTTTAAGGGGGTTCGTCGTGCTACGAGCATCGACAATCTGAAGTCTTGTTCCCACGGAACCTAGATTGTCTTTGATGCGCCGCAGAAGGTCTAGAGATTGGTCATTTGCGTCAATGGCGAGTACTTCTTGACCCATCCGCGCTGCGAATTGTACGCCGAGGTGTCCCAGACCACCACCAGCTCCAATAATACCGACGCGCCGAGCCTTCTCGACACGGCTGTGGTGCAGTGCAGCCCATATAGTCAGACCGGCGCACATCAAAGGTGCAGCCTGTGTTGCCGATAAGCCCTCCGGTAATGGTGCAACTTGACGGCTATCAACGAGGCAGTATTCTTGGAAGCCACCATCTCGCGTCAAGCCCAGGTTGCCTGCCTGGGGGCAATACGGAGAATAACCCAGCTCATCCTTACCAGGATGAGTGCACTCGTAGCAGGTGCCACAAGGGTGATAAGCGCGGCCAGGTACCCCAACCCTCATGCCAATAACAATACCTCTGTTGCTGGAGACGTTAGGCCCTACCGCGACTACTTCACCGGCGAATTCGTGACATCCAACTCGCGGCAGGTCTTGTGACATGGCGCCAGAGGCGAAAACGGCATCCGTGTGACAGTACGACGCCGCAAGTACTTTGACGAGGATATCGTGTCCTTCAGGCTCATGCGGGCGCGGGATCTGCTT
This sequence comes from Mariannaea elegans, assembly GCA_930272665.1. Classification (NCBI taxonomy): domain Eukaryota; kingdom Fungi; phylum Ascomycota; class Sordariomycetes; order Hypocreales; family Nectriaceae; genus Mariannaea; species Mariannaea elegans. The sequence goes on along the minus strand of CAKNEU010000141.1, from coordinate 17,673 downwards.
TATTGTGTAAGGCTCACCGAAGCGCTCAATAACGGCAGCGAGCATTGTCTCGCGTGGGTCGCCCATACTGGCCATATCGTTTTGGCTATTACAATGATTTGTGGTTTTTGGTTTGATGAAATGACGAGACTAGTATGTCATACATTTTTCAAAATGTGCTACAGGGGATATCACAGTCAATTGAGGTTATAGCACCTTTGCCTGCAGGTCAGTCAGACTTTGAGACTGGACACGTGGTGTGGGGGTTCCCTAAGAAGTTGGCGCAATGTAACCTTGGGGAACACACCCCACCCCTTCAAACAGCCACGGAATTAGTTACCCAAGACTTGACTCTTGGCTAAATTACTTGTGTGAGGTTGAGGGGAATCCCCCACATCACGTGGATCATTCTACAGTTGCGTTGGGGATATTGCCCATCAATTTGTGGGCGTGATGATACCCCAATCAAGATTACGATCTGCTCGAGGCAATTTGCCTAGCGTCTGCAAGTATTCCTTCTTTGCTATGCGGATGGGAGCCTTCAATATGATTTTGAAAGTGCCAACTCCACAATAGATCATAGTCAGAAGTAGATTCAACCATCTGCTCCTTTTACACATCGTGGCCTGAAAAGTGATGCGAGATTGGCGAGGTGGAAACTCATGGTAGACAGTTGCTGGGGGTGGTGTACCCCATTGAAGTCATGCAGTAACTGCAACAGATGGCTCTGGTAAAACGAACAGGTAAATACTTTTCTCGATGGCTTAAAAATTCAGTGGTGTTCTTCATGTCGGCCCAGAGGCGTTTGTCACAATTTTCATTTATGTTAGGAATTGAGGAGTAGCATGGATAGTTGTTAAGACTTACCGACAGCGAGAGAGCAGCGTCTGAATTATCATTCGTAAAAACCGTGATCTAGCCTTTAGCAACTTAACCTTCTTTAGCCTATTTTTCAGGTTGTTGGAAAGGACTTATCACTTTATAGATGGGAGTCTGCCTTCCTATAATGCAGAATATCAATAGTATGTCATAGGAAAACAGTATACGAAGATGGCGCAGACTCCGGCGCAAATAGCTTTGTTGATGTATATATCTAAAAATGGTATGAACGTCCTGAATGGCGCCAAACTCGGTTTTCACTATTCACTAAGAGAAATAGTATGGGTAGTTTTGTACATTCCTCTCCCTAGACTTGGCGTCAACGGGGCTAGACGATAATGTTTTTGCTGCAAGGTCCTATACATTCGCTCATATTAGACGAACGTACAGGTGGCACCGTGAATCTACCAACAGGAAAATTCTCGTCAGCAGGGGATACGTTCTGGATTACATAGGTACCCTTAGATTTCTATAGGAATTAGGTTCACTTCTATATAATGGCTCTAGAATATGAAATGAGGACAATGTCATCTAGAGCATGAGTTGTATGCTGATGGTGAGAGAATATACATACTTGATGCATCAACTTTGGTTCTTCCAGTCCTCTCTACCTCCCAAAAGACGATACACAACTCTCGAGTCCAGATTCGTACAATTAGGCGATGTGCTCGCCTCCTCATACACCGCCAAACCGTTTGTTCCCAGCACATTTCTTGCGCCGAGCCTTTTCGCCATGTCCATTGCCAGCGTAATGTCCTTTCTCATTAGTTGCACACGAAACCCACCTTGGTACCCATTCGACGACGGCGCCTTGGGACACACGCCCGGCACAGGGTTAAACACATCACATATGGTGTTCTGAGCGGTGCCGGCAGCAAATACAGATGCTAGGACATTTGCATCAATACCAGCGCGCATGCCCATGTCCATCGCCTCGGAGCAGGCGATCGTGATCATGCCAGAGAGGTAGTTGTTAGAGAGTTTTGCAGCCAAGCCCAGTGATGGTCCGCCGCAGGGAATCACTTTGCCTCCCATAGTCTGGAGCAGATTGGTCAGGCGGGGGATGTTGGGATCCGACGGGGAGCAGCCGAGGAAGAAGGCAACAGTAGCATTGACCGCGCCAATGACGCCGCCGCTGACAGGCGCGTCATAGAAGGCAACCGAGGGCGAAGAAATGGCGAGTTTCTGCTTGATATACAGGTTGGTGGCCGTATCAATGGTCGATGAGTCGATCAGGAGCTTGGTAGTGGGTGAAGAGAGAGCGGCAATGATGCCGGTTTCTGGATCTAGAAAGACGGATTTGACGTGTGCGCCCTCGGGGAGCATGGTAATTATCACATCCTATAGTGGGGAACAAAGTTAGCCAGTTGGTTAAGAGAAAGTAGTGCAGGTTCTCTGTTTCAAACACGTACCGAGTTCATGGCCACCTCTTTCGCGCTGATACATTTTACAATGGTATCGGGAAACAAATTGCTGAGCTCATCTATGGGAGCTGCAGCGACGTCGTGAATGTGTATATGCGCTTCTGTGGGGAGATTCCTGCAAAGATTGATAACCATGGGTTTCCCCATAGCCCCCAGCCCGATAAAACCAATGGAATTGGGAAGCGCATTGCCATTAACCAAAGTCATCGTCGGTCGTCCTTTCCGTACTTTATGTCCAGAGTTTTAGAATGCAGAATTCAAAGATTCGTCGAAGTTTTCTGTACCTTAAGATGGGAGTAGAAGCTTTCCGAAGAATAAGAGATGGTAGCGTCCATACATAGCTTACCAACACAGGATGTGGGGGAAGAAATGGGCTACAGTGGTGGTGGGGGAAATGCTTCTTAACGGGCCCTACATGTGGGTGATGGCTATCGGTGCAAAGGCGGAGGAATGTCATGGGGAAAAGCATGGGGTACGGTGGATAAATATATTACCTTAATAGATGGATAGACGGAAAAGAAACGACATCAAAATGAACTCGGATACTAGCGAAGTAGACATATGCAGTCAATATTCGACCTTTGAAACACAACGGCCAATGTTTCTGCCACCGTCTCCCCCTCGCTCTACCGCTGCGTACTCTATTCTGGACAAAGAACCAGCAACAGAAACAGTGGCGCCAACCCCGACAGTTCAGGTTCACGCGCTCTCCGCGGGCTACTTTACCCTCCCCGAGGAACAGTTTGTGTCCCCGGTACCACCTACGGCACGCAAGAAGGTACCGTCGCTATGCTTCCTTATTCAACACACATGCTCTACCACGGGTGAGATGACACGCATTGTCTTTGACCTTGGCCTCCGGAGAGACATCGACCGCTATTCAAAGCCCATCCGTCGCCACGTCGATACCCGCCAGCCTTTGACTACCGACCCGGACGTGGTCAAGAGCCTTAGAGCTGGTGGTTTAGTACCAGACGACATCGACTACGTCATTTACTCCCATGTAGGTTCTACTTGCAACCGAGATAAACCTCCCGTGCTGGGATGGTTCCATTGTGTTCTTCCAACTAATCATATCACCTTAAGGTCCACTGGGATCACATCGGTGAGCCGCAGGACTTTCTTCGTAGCACCTTTGTGGTCGGCCATGGATCTCTTGATCTTCTTAATGGCAAGTCTACAAGCCTTCGGGGTGGCCACTCGTTCTTCGAGGCCGATCTTCTAGACCCTTTGAGAACCATTGAGCTCCCTGATCCAAACACCGGAAGGGTAAATGGTACTTGTGCCAACGGTCCTCCTACCCCTCCGCCTTCGATTTCAAGCCCTATCAACTTTCTTAGGTCATGGCAGCCCCTGGAGGAATTCCCTTCGGTGATCGACCTCTTCCAGGACGGCAGCCTCTACCTCGTTGATGCGCCGGGACACCTCCCTGGGCATGTCAACCTCCTCGCTCATATCAAGGACGGTGCCGGCGTCAGTAAATGGGTCTACTTGGCCGGCGACGCATGTCACGACCGCCGCATCATCCGCAAACAAAAACGCATTAGCGAATGGCACGACGCCCATGGGCAAGTATGTTGCATCCATGCCGATCGCGCACAAGCCGAGGATACCATCCAACGGATCAGGAAGTTAGAGAGCAAGGGGGTGGAGGTGATTTTTGCCCACGACGTGGAATGGGAGAGTGATGTGAAGAACCGCAGTCGTTTCTTTGGGGTGTCTTCATAAAAACTAATCGTGGGAGGTCAAGCGCGTCAAGGAGGTTTATTCTTTGTTATGATATAGGGTAGACATGACTGCTTGTACAAGGATAGAGTACATTCCAATCCAAACATAGAGAATCATCGTGCTGTAGCAACCAAAATCTCGCCCAGGTTGCAAATATTTCAATTCAATCCAAATCCTTCTAAGTCTGCTCGGACTCAATGAGTTTCCTATCCAAACGAGGCAGAGAACGGTTGCTCAGGGGTCCCTCGTCTCCAATTTGAAGATACACCCCATATGCCGTTTCCCCCTCCCTGCCCAATTGAGGGATAAAATGAATCTATCAATGATAGGACCCCAACCTTCTTTTGAGCTCTCAAATGAAGGTCAAATGCAATGTGGGGGGTTGAAGGTGATAGACCCATTGCTGAATGTGGGGAAAGGAGCCTGGGCTTACCGCCATAAGACAGACAGAAACGCCCTTCCAAAGAGCTTGGTTCAATTGCTTGAACCAAAGAAACGAACATATCATGGCTTCGCAACAAGAAAAAGAGAGACTACAGGAAAGGTTTCATGACCAGCTGGGTCCGCACTCCTTCCACGAAGGCTGGGCATCTCTCCTATCACTTGACCCTAAGTTCTTCGAGGCAAGCTTGTCACTCGCCTCGGTGCCGCGTCAAAAATCCCATCTCTCAACGAAGGATCAACACCTCATCTCTCTTGCCGTCGACAGTGCTGCTACGCATCTCTACGCTCCAGGCATACGCACTCATGCTTCTGCAGCTCTAAAGGAAGGTGCAAGCATACATGAGATTCTCGAGGTTATTGAGCTGGCTAGCACACTGGGCATACATGCCTGCAATATTGGGGTTCCGTTACTCGTTGAGGTCCTGAAAGAGGAAGGGAAGTATCAAGATGAGATCACTGCACCATTTGATGAGAAGCAAGAGAAACTCAAAGCAGAATTTACCGAGAGGAGGGGATATTGGCATACCTTCTGGGAAGATTTTCTAAGGCTTGATCAGGAATTCTTCCAGGCCTATCTGGAGTTCTCGGGGCTTCCTTGGATCAAGGATCTGGGCGGAAACAATACAGGCAGAAAAGGAGCGCTGAGTCCAAAGGTAAACCTAAAGAGCCCTACTCAGTCATTGCAACCCATTAGAAACTATGTATCATAGTTAACTCTAGATCCAGATGAAAGAGTTTGTTTATTGCGCTTTCGACGCCGCCGCTACGCACCTCTATGTCCCGGGCTTAAAGTTGCATATGAAGAACGCCCTGAATTATGGAGCTACGCCTCAGGAAATATTGGAGGTTTTAGAGATTGCCTCCTTGCTGAGTTTGCACACGGCTCACGTTGCTGCGCCCATTATAGAGGATTTGACGACTTCTTCTGCTCCGAAGTCCTCGGAGGGATAGGTAGCTAAAATAGAAATGAAGCACTGTTGTCATTCTTGAATTTGCAATAATACTGCATTGGTGATTCTTTCTGTTCAATATCAACTGATCTCCTAAGTGGGCTTTTGTTCAGCTTGTTGGCAAAGATCTCTTAGACAATGATTCCTCTGCACAATATATATTGATTCAAATAAGTAACTATGAATGATAACTCACCTGACAACCGACAATGCGTTCCCTCCTCGTCCCTATCTGTGTGATTCTGTAGCATCCCCTTGCACCAATCCAACTGCCTAGATTTGATACTTGAAGTCTAGTGCCCGATCTGTGTAATATTCTCCTGGCTGCATCACTACCCCCTGGGCCAATGCCACCTCCTTGTCCGCCTGACGCCTCACATAGATCCATCTCACGATCCACCATCCGAACCACGCAAAAGCCAGGCAACCCAAGGACCATGCATGACCGAGCGTGAAGGCAGGTGCAGCGGTGGATTGGTAGATCTGACCCGCGACGACGCCGCCAATATTGGTGAGACTCAACAGGATGCCGAGACTTGCGGCCCGTTTGCCATCAGGAGCGCAGTTGCAGGAGAGCCAAGCACTAGAGAGTTTATATTCGTTAGTATATGCTTCCATAATTCTAAAACCTCCTGTACTTTTCTCGTCTTTAGTGGGGGGTTATTCGGGAGGCTTACATGTTGCCTCCGGTGCACAGGAAACAGGCCGTGGAAATCAGATATGTGGCAAAGTACTGGACGCCCGGAGACACGTCGGCAAGTAGTATAGCGTAACCTGCCACACCAAAAGGCGCGCAAATGATCAACGGGAGGAAGCGGCTGTTGTATTTGTCCGAAAGCCAAGCGCCGATTGCATATACCACGGCACCCCACAGATTTACTGGGATGACCAAGTACTGTGACTTGACAGTGGAATAGTGAAATCCTTCGTTGATGATGATAGGTAGAAACGTGCCAAACCCTTTTGGACAACAGTCGTCAATATCATGATCATTCTTATGTCAAAGTGCTTGGGCTACTCACCGTAGAGAATGGTCACAACCGCAATTTGTATCAAACCGTGCACCCAGCTCTTGACATCCTTGGCGGCTTCTTTGATCTCTTGCATTCCATAGTGTCCGGAGCCACCGCTGTAGGCCTCCATCTCCTCAGCTCGCCTCCGCATGATGGCCATGTCCTCTTCATTTAAGAAGTATGCTGTCTCGTAGTTTTTAGGAACGAGGAAAATACAGCATGCCGCCCAAACAACAGTGATAAGTCCTTCAACGATATAAAGCCTAGGATCCACACGAGTCAGCAGATGGAACTTCACACTAGATGATCGGAAACAAACCATCGCCACCCAGACAAGTTTGCTACTCCATCCATCTTCAACATGGCCCATGCCAAAAGCCCCCCAAAGGCTCCAGAGAGGGCTGAAGCGACTGCAAAACTATCAGAAACGGCTTGAATCGCATACACTCTTGGGAATGTTTACTGAAAAGAAAGGCAACGCGGACTCCAAGCTCCTCACGCTTGTACCAGTTGCACAAAAAGAGTGTCATGGAAGGGAAGAGGCATCCCTCGAAAAAGCCGAGCAAGACGCGGGTCACGACGAGTGGACCAAACGAGTGAACGAAGCCGGTACAGAGGCATACGATGCCCCAGGCAAAGGTAATGGCTGGGATGACCCGGTTGAACTGGAGACGTTTAACTAGAATTGACGCGGGGAATTCGGCGAGGATATAGAAGATGTAGAAGACGGATATCACCGTCTTTGATGATAGCAATTGGTCAGAATATTGTCAAAAATCAGGAGGGATTCATACTTACATTCAATTGAGTTCCCTTGAGATGAATCTCCTCTCTCATGCCTTGCGTCGCCGCAAAGCCAATGTTGCCCCGATCCAAGTAGCTGATGAGCATCAGCAGCATCATGACGGGCGCTATGTAGCAGTCTAGCTTGCGGACCAGAGCCCGCTCCTTCCTCTGCCACTCTGCATCGTCTGGGACAGTATGTTCTTCATCTTGGACGAACTCGCGAAAGCTCCCATCAGGCTTTTCACCCGAAACCCTAGAAGACATGTTTGATTGCGTGAGACAGAGCCCAATTGCAAAAAGGAAGAATGAGGAGGAATGGTAATAAGTAGAGAGGGAACAGCCGACTCAACGAGCCACGTTTCCTGCTGAGTGGGATCACTGATATAGGCTGATAGACCATGATAATTCTTACACACCGTTGCAGCCTACCCTTGCAAATCTACCACGCCATAGTCGATGCTTCTCCAGACGGCGTCAATGACATCCCGGAAAACTACCTCCACATGTGGGGAAAAAGGAGCCATTGTGACAGGTCCACATGGAGTTATCCCCAGCAATCCCCGCCCCCCGAACTGCCCGAATCGTGTGGGGAGAGTGATTGAATCCCCCACACCACCAATCCTTCTTGTGTTCTGAGAGGAACCCCCGCGAACAGCATCATTCATATTTCTCGCGGCGAAGTTTTTTGTAAAACCCTCAAAAAAAATTAGAATTTATTTACTTGACGGCCAACCCGAAACTCTGACACATTCGTTGTTTTACATACAGACATACTCCTACAACATCAGGACCAAAAACCACCAAAATGAGCGCCGACCCTAAGCTCGACATGCTGCACAAGCAACTTTTCGAAGAAGGCCTCAAGATGCGCCGCAGCGTCGTTGGCGATGCCTACGTCAACCGTGCCCTCGCCAACGGCGCCACCGAGTTCTCCAAACCGGGACAAGAGCTCGTCACAGAGTGGTGTTGGGGCTATGCCTGGACACGACCCGGTCTGGAGAAGCGAGAGCGTAGTCTCCTTAACATTGGTATGCTCATGGCCCTCAACCGCACTCCCGAACTCGCTGTGCATGTCCGCGGTGCTAGGAACAATGGGCTGTCGGAGGAGCAGATTAGGGAGGCTATTCTACACTGCACTACCTATTGCGGCGTGCCTGCGGGCGTGGAGGCTATGAAAACGGCCGAGAAAGTACTTGATGAGATGGCCGAGAAGGGTGAGATGGCTAGAGAACTGGGAAACAAGGCGGGATAGAGTTACTGCCACTTCAGAACTGAGAGTGGTTGTAGGAGAGGTAGATATGCTACAGACATGTAGAGGGACAAGGGATTCTGTATTTACTCTACGTTAGATGGCGTATTATTACATCCTATGAAGTACTCATATCTGAGCCACAAGAAAAAATCACCGTACCTTGATCTGTAAACTACTAACTTACGTATTAGCGCCTGGACAAGGTAATTTACCCAGTTCTCCGGGTTGACCCTTGTTCGTTTTCTTCACGTGACTGGAGCTCGACTAAATTGGTACATGGCTCTGCATAGAATTAATAAAGGATTCTCCGCCTTGTCGATCATTTGTTATCCTCCAAATAACTTGCCATGCCCTCAAGCAATTCACCTGACCACATTGCCGTGCATAATCGCCATGAGCCAAGATCAAAGAAACCAAAGCGATTCCAATGCACCCTCTGCCAGAAAGTGTTTGGTCGCCTTGAACATCTGCAGCGCCACGAGAGAACTCGTATGTGTTTCACTTTTCTATGGCCACCAAGTCCGTGAGAAACATTGCCTAACAATTCTGCAAGACACGCAAGAGAGACCATTTGTTTGCGGCCAATGCGAGTCTCGATTCACCAGAAGGTACGCAACAGCCTCTGTTGATAACACGAAGAAGTACTAATTACGCACATTCCCTCATTAAAGTGATCTTTTAACACGACATAATCGGCTTTCGCACAATAGAAGTAAAGGAAGGCCGCAGCCTAAGCCAACTTCAGATCACCTGTCTGATATAGACCATTCTACTTCTTCACAAGGGTCAACTAAGCGACAAAGAGGAAATGAAGTGCGGCCTATTGATACAATACCATCAGGCCCGGGATCGCAAAATGGCTCTATGAATTCGCCACATGTCAACTTTCAACCCAGCACCCTCCTGGAGTCTGCTATTGGCCAATTGCAGCCAGGGCATGGCTACCAGTCTCCTCTGACCGCACTTTCGTTGGCTGCGGAGCAATCAGCTTTGCAGGACGCCGCGATTTCATCGACCGCACAAAATCATTCGATACCTAATGAAATGCCTACTGAGTCTTTTGGTCATAGGGTTTCACAGTCAGAGGCCATGTGTCCATCCATGAGTATAGGAGATACAAGACTCCCTGCCGACCATGGAGGCTTAGACGAGTGTTTTGATACCTTTGTGGATTTCCTCGAGGCTGGTCCGTTGTCGTCTTACCATTTTACATCTCTTGTTACCACAGAACAACCAATGCCGTTTTTCTCGCCTGATTCCTTTGCAGATTTCGACAAGACGCACGACGACACGAACGACCAGGACCACACAAACTCTGGCCATGGACAAGACATGCTACTGGAGGACCTAAATTCATTCTCACGGTTTGGCTCGAGATTACCCTCTCTTCAACCAGAAGAAGATACCCCTGACCCTCAGAATGCTGCCCCAAACCATATCAACCTTGAAATTCACCGTCGTCCCACGCACCCTAAAAGAGTATATGATGTATCATACGAGGACAGGCAGTTCATGGCGTATGTAATATCCGAATTTGTTACTCTTCCTCCGGACTTTAAACTCCCTACCAGGATATCGCTCGCACGTTACATCCGCGCATACGTGGACGGGTTCCAGGAGCATCTTCCATTCCTCCACATTCCCTCCATGTCTGTTAAAGGATGTTCTGTCGAATTGATCCTTGCCATGGCTGCAGTCGGCGCACAATATTGTTTTGAAGCAGAACAAGGGGTAGAGCTTTTCCAAGCGGCCAGAGCCATTGCGACTGAGCGAATTAGAAGGAGAGATGCAAGAATCGCTCTGGCTCAGCGGGATCAGGGGCGCGATGAGTCGGTCTCTTCAAGGTATCTTGGCAGTAGTCCTGCTGGTCCTAATCTCAACGGTTCGATGCAGAGCCATACGATCAATGGACCGCTTGGTCTACCATCTGGCCCCGAGAGCTTGAATACAAGTTTTCCGCCCAAGGAGGATCTCATGCAATCTGCGCAAGCTCTTCTCATCCTGATGGCCATGGCTACCTGGGCAAAACATAAAGAGATTCTCCGAGAAGCGTTGGCGATACAAAGCATTCTCGCCACTCTTGTTCGGGATGATGGCCTGCAGCTCAAGCCCTCTCTCGAATCGGCTGAGACTTGGGACGAATGGTGCCGATATGAATCTATCTTAAGGACGAAGTACATTGTTTTTTGCTTCTTTAATCTTCACTGTATTGTGTATGACATACCACCACTCATTCTCAACTCAGAGCTAAAGATGAGGCTTCCTTGCAGTGCTACAGAGTTCAAGGCAGATACAGAAGCTGCATGGCAAGAAGCCAGAGCTAGAGCTAGTGAACCCTTACAGTTCCAAGATGCACTACGTCAGCTCTTCTCTGGTGGAGGGAAAGACATGACTAAATGGCACTCGTCGTTGGGAAACTATGTCCTAATCCACGCCATTATACAACACATCTTCTTTGTTCGACAAATAGCAAGGACACGTATCGACTCATCTGAATTGACGGCTGAGGACATCACCCCGCTCGACCAGGCGCTGCGTAACTGGCAGTCGGGTTGGAAGAGCAATCCGGAATCATCACTCGACCCTATGGACCCGAACGGACCTGTGGCCTTCAACTCGACGGCCCTTCTTCGCCTGGCTTACATCCGGCTCAATATGGACTCTGGCCCGGGGCGGGCGCTAGGCACACGCGATCCCTTCCAGATCGCCTACGCGCTCCGTGATACTCCAACGATTAAACGGACACCGAAGCTCCTACGTGCTCTTTTACACTCGGCGCATGCGCTGAGCATCCCAATAAAGATTGGGATTCGACTTGTTGCCAAGACACAGACGTTTGTCTGGTCGATTCAGCATTCGCTGTGCTCACTCGAGTGTGCTCTGCTGCTGAGCAAATGGCTTGAGGCCGTCTCGGTATCGGGGCCGAACCCCGAACCTCCCATCACTGAAAATGAAAAGAGGATCATGTTGATGGTGAAGACAGTGCTGGATGAGACTGAATTTGGGGTCCCACCGGAGAGAGTATTGGATCCGCCCGAGATGGCCAAGTACCTCAATGTAGGAGTATTGAGGGTCTGGGCAACCATATTCACGGGTGCTCAGACTTGGGCCATAGTCGATGTAATCGGGAGTTCTCTAAATATTTATGCGGACATGCTGGAAGCTACTTAACGAATGATGCTGCTGCATTGTGCTTCACTAAGTGTTATATTAATACTCGTCTTCCTATCTTCGTGCTCGTGATACCTGCCCACGATGCTGATACTCTACCTGTCCAATGGGACGACATTGGTATCGCAGTAGATGGTGATTTTGTCAGTGATTAGTAAAGTTGTAAGGAAGAGGCCGCAGTTAGCGATAGACGGTGTGGTGCAATTTGTTGGGAAGATCTAGAAAGTGTATTTAGATTTGGCTTCATATGTGGTTTTTATTGTAGAATATAGAACGTGTGGAGCTTTAGAGATGATTTACAGGTGTTCTCAAGATTGACTCGGCTATTCTCCTACAACTCTTCTTGTTGTCGATCTAGAAGGGTTTAGTTAAAACGACGTCTCCATTTCTATCCCCGCAAGAAACTAACCCCCTCCTCGTACAACATAACATATTTTAGCTACTTCTTAGTCCCCAGTCGAACCACACGTGGGGAAACAGGTTTGTGCGGGGAAGAAACGAGCTGGTGTAAAAGATATTTCTTTCATGATTATCAGCAGACACAGACCCTAGAGTGGTGCTCGTCTGTCTCCAAGATTGATTACGTACTGACAGCAACAATGGCCGCAGCAGGAGATGCAAATCCACCCGTCTTCGTAACCATCTCAGCCCTCGATGCCGGCCATCTCACTCTCCCGGAACGTCTCTTTGTGACGGATGCTGACCCGGAGAAAAGAAGCACGGTCCCATCCCTCTCGTTCCTCATCCGGCACCCCTCGCCTTCTACCTCTTCCTCGAATGGCGGTAGTACGAAGGTGACTAACCTTGTTTTCGATCTTGGCGTCAAGCGCGACTTGAGTGGCTACACGTCGAAACAGCGGGAACACATCGCGAACCGGCAACCCGTCATCACTGATCCTGACTGTGCTACTAGCCTCCGTAAAGGTTCTAAAAGTGGCAGCAGTGGCTATGGTGAAAGGGGAAGCGCTGGAGAGGCGATACTTCTCGACCCGGCCAAGGACATCGATATTGTTATCCTCAGCCATGTCCACTGGGATCACGTCGGCACGCCTTCTGATTTCTCCAGTGCCACCTTCGTTGTCGGGTCTGGCACACTGGATCTACTAAAGAACGGCGCTGGACCATTATATCCAGCCGAATTATTCAACGACGACGAGTTGCCCACGTCTCGTACTGCCGAGTTCCCTCCCATTCCCACCAGCGACGGCAGTAGCAAATATGATTCCGGGCCTCATGTCCCAAGGCATACGCCGGTGCCGACAGATACGCACGCCCAGCTACCCTCCTCGGCCGACGGATGGTCTTGGCAGCCTCTCGCCGGCTTCCCCCACGCGTTGGATTTCTTTGCCGACGGCAGCTTGTACGTGATTAATAGTCCCGGTCACTTGTATGGTCATGTGAACCTACTGGCTCGCGTGGGTGAGCGCTCGTACGTGTACCTAGGCGGCGATTGCTGCCACGATCCGAGAATCCTGAGTGGCGAGAAGGGCATTGCGCTATACGAGGACGAAATTGGTGGGATTAGGAGTGTACACGTGGACACGGACGTGGCAAGGGGGACGTTGGCTCTCATTAAACAGTTTGTGAAGAATAAGAGCGAAGGAGGCGAGGTGGAGGTTGAGGTGGTGGTGGCGCATGACGGTGTGTGGAGAGAGCGGAACCGACATCGGTTCTGGCCGGGAACGCTGTAGCTGGAATAGCATTGTTTGCGGCGTGGTCAAGAGAGTTTTTACTTCTTCTCTAGAGTGCAATTCTGTCCATAGCGGATAGAAACAGCAGTTTTCCATCATTCTAGATAGAGGGCTGGGTTATGTCCTGAGCTGAGTTCTAGCGCGGCTTGAATCAATCTAATTAAGTTATGCATGCCCTATGTAAGGTTTCTATTGCCATGAACTACTAGATGCAATGAGATGTAGGGCAATTTGGGGTAGGGGCAGCGAGATTGTCAGAAATAAGAGACTAAATGTCTAATGCCATCGCATACCAGGTAGCGTTCCACTCTCGATTCGGCAGCCTGAGTCCCTTCAACGTACGGCATTTCTAGGGCGCGAACTACCGGTAGTCTACATGGTTAGAGAAGTAACAGTTCGGTATCATGTTCCTCATATAACGAGTACCCTCTTCTGACGGCACGTTCCCCGCAAGAGGTTAGAAGCTAGAACTGATCCCAATGTTCCCCCACATGTTCAACCCCACATTGCATGAAGTACTGGTTTCCTAGGATGTGGGGTGAAGCAGTTCCAAAGGTGCCTTTCTACGCCTCATTCTTCCATTCCCATTTATCAATAACCGCTTAAGCTGACCTTAGAGATAGAAGTTTCTCACTGCTACCCTTTACACCTATCACATTTTCGGAGCAACATCTGTGCGTCTCATAGGATACCAAAATGTTTCCGTCGCCTGAAGACACAGTTGCCTTCATCGGTACGTTAATTGCTACTTTTTTGGTGGCTCGTAATAATGACCTACTTAAAACTCCAGGCCTCGGTGTCATGGGATATCCCATGGCAAAAAACCTTCACGCCGGCCTCGATCCACGGAAGACTCTCCTTATTTGCGACGTCAATGCTGAGGCTCTCGATCGCTTTAAGATGGAGACCAAAGGCAAATCGCCAATCCATGTCGTCAGCAACGGCTATGAAGCAGCAAAGGCAGCAGTAAGAACACCCCAACACGAAATCAGAGAACAATACTAAAAAGCGTTGCTTGCCACTTAGAATACTGTCATCACCATGCTACCCGGCTCCGACGCCGTCAAGTCCGTCTACTTCGATCCAGTAACGGGCATTCTCGCCGGAGCCGTTGCAACAGCAAACGAAGCATCCTCAACCCTGGAACAAAAGCTCATTATGGAATGCGGCACGATCGAATCCGACACCATTCTCGCCGTCGCAGAAGCTGTTCAGGAAGTGTCAAGCTCTCGGCTCTCCAATACCCTCACTTTCGTTGACGCACCAGTCTCCGGTGGTCCTATGGGCGCTATAGCGGGCACCCTTACCTTCATGGTCGGCTGTTCGCCTACTGTAGCCCCTAGTATCTTTCCCATCGTCAAGTCTTACCTACAACACATGGGTAACCTTGACGGTATCTTCTTATGTGGTGACGTGGGCGCTGGGACCGCCTTTAAGATTATTAATAACTACCTCAGCGCCATTACCTCACTTGCTGCTTCTGAGGCCCTCAATATCGGCGTCAAGGCCGGATTGGACCCAAAACTTTTAACTGATGTTATTAATGCAAGTGGCGGCCAGTGTTGGGTGACTAGCAAGAGCAACCCTGTGCCAGGGGTGCAGAAGAACGTGCCTAGCAGTCGAGACTATGAGGGTGGTTTTCGAATCGAGCTGTGCGCCAAGGTTCTACAAATGGGAAGTCAGTTAGCTAAAACAGTTAGTGCTAAGACCGTGCTATGTGAGCCAACATTACAGGCTTTTAAGGAGACCATAGGAGATGACAGATATCAGGGGAAAGATGCAAGGGTAGTATACAAGTGGTTGAATGAGAGTAAAAAGGAGTAGGCATTATCTTCATTTGTAACTATAATTAATATAATTCCTTTTGTTAGCGCTACGTATGTATAAGATTTTCTAGTAGTTTTTAGATAATTTGGCTACTTTTATAGCATTCTTTCGGAAGGGCAATGCTCTCTCCTCCCTACTCCTTCCGAGTCTCCAGAGGAGGAAATCTCCATATTTCCCTTTTCGGATTTTATGGCGTGAGTATCATGTATTTTCCCCTACGTCGTGTGAGTTTGTGTGTGGGCTCCTTTGTTTATCTTTCGTCTTGTCTCTTTTTTCTAGCTTCCCTTGGGTAGGAGAGTGGGTGCAAGAGGAGACCCCGCTCGCAAGCGCTCACCCTTTTAGATTTAATGAGTTTTAACATAATACGTTTCAATATTGTACAGCATAGAACCCTACTGCTGCATTAGTTAGGTGCCTTGGTTGGGAGTATAGTAGATTAAATTTAATATACATATTGTAACGGTCAGGTCTAGGGTCAACGTAGATCAGACAGTTCTGGTTCTATGTTGGCAGAGAGGATAGGCCGTCGGGAGGTTCTGGCAATGTAGTATGGGGTGTTACGTCTGGTAATGTGCCAAAAGTAGATTGGTGTAACCAAGTTGTATTGATAGCTGAGGTAGCTAGAGTTTCTATCTAATGTGCTAATGAATGTATTTATATATAGGTATTATTTGTGTCGGCTCACGATGAGAATTGTGAGCGGTTTGTAGGATAACTCTTTAGATCGTGAGCGAGCAACCCGCTTACAGTTAGAAATGGTGAGCGCATTCTAAATAGGGAATAAGTGGGGCGTCCCTCGTGCGATTACGTGTGTTTATGCATGGCCGTAATACAATATCTCCCCTTTATAGGTCTTATCCTTAAGGCCCGTTATCCGTCCTGCGCCATCATTCCGTTAGGTAAGTCCAAACCTAAACCTGTAAATTTCTGTACTTTTTCTTATATATCTGCTGATACTATATTAGGATGTGTAACAAAATCTCGAAAAAAGGTTCCTATTTTAATTTCTAAGGTAGTTCAATCTGCTGTATGTAATACTACGGCTGAGCGCAGTTCCTTACTCAACTACATCCTTCTCAATAATAGTCCTGCCGAAATGCTGTATTTATACTGCTTTAAATATAAACTCAAGTGCTATATAAGTAATGCTAGTTGTACTAAGAAGTGCATAGAGTATATACGGTGGGGTTGTATTTGCAATGGAGTAAAAGTTGTATTATCTTATATATTCTCTTTCTCACTTTTCTTATATTACTTTTCTATATATTAACTTTTTGTATAGTAAATAAGTTAGTTAAGTAATAAAAGAAACTGAAGGTAGAGGAGGAGGTTGTAAGTAATTATATATTTATTCTTTATACTTAACTATTAGAGTTGCAAACTTCTTTAGCGGATGCTATTAACTGGCTAAAGTATATTTATATAATAAAGAATAAGGTAAAAGAGTATAGTAGAGAATTATTTAATTGGGGTATTGTAGAACTTGATAATAAGAATGGGATTATTTTTATATTAGATTCTTATAAGCGATATGTTATCTAGGATCTTTAATCCCTAGGTATTCCTAATGAGGTGGACTAGTCCGCTCTAGGTCTTGGGGACGATTTTAATAATATTGGCTTTATAATTAATCCTGAAGTTGCTAGTGAAAATTCTTTAGTAGGCGTTATATATAGGTGAGGTATTCTAGTGGTTCTTATGTACTTTCTTTGTTGTCTTATTTTTGAAATGCATTTTGCTTTATGTTCCTTCGGGTTCTTAATTTTAGTTTCGGTTTTGTTTATTATTTTAACCTAGATTATGTCTTTTGCTATTTTAAGTAATAATATATGAAAAATTGAATGGAGTTTAACTTTAGGAGGCAAGTTCAGTTTGTAGTTATTCTCCGAAATTTTTTCTAATACTTTATAAGGTTTAATAAACTTATAGTTTAATTTTTTATTTGGTTGTTTTATTAAAATGTTTTTTATTATAAGGTAGACTATATCTCCCTTCGAGAAGGTTAATCCCTTTAACCTTTTCTAATTATAGTAGTGTGCGTACTATATTTAGACAAAAGAAAGTTCTATCTTTATTTCCTTATAGAGGTTCTTAAGTTTATTAAATATTAGGATTATAGCTAATACTAGAGGTTCTAGTCTTACTATTTTATAGGTATTAGGGGTAAATCTAAAGTTTATATAAGCTAGGGTAATCTTTGTACTTTTATTAATAGCTATATTATAAGTAAGTTATATTATTAGCAGCTTCTTAACCTAATTACTTTATCTATAGTTAATATAGTATTAAAGGTAGGTTTCTAGTACTTAATTTATTCATTTGGTTTGGCTATTTACTTAAGGTCTTTAGGCAGTGGTTAGTTTGTAATTTAATTTAAGTTATATTATTAGGCTTTATTAAAAGTTTAAGGTAAATGGTAGTCCTCTATTTAAAATAATTTTAGATAGTAGCCTATATATATTAATAATATTTTATAAAAAGATATATAAAAGTTCTTCTATATTTATTACTTCTTAATATAAAATAAAA